>BMAO01006615.1:0-20339 GCA_019973975.1 Trichonephila clavata
TTTCTACTATCTTCACCAATTCTTCAAAAAACCATCAAAAACTTAAGAACATGTTAACAATTCTTGTCAAATACTTCCTTTAGCAAATTAAAACATTCAGCTATGGTAGGGGTGAGCAAATAGTGGCCCATGAGTATATGCAGCCTGCATAAGACAGTCAGAAAATTTACTTTAAATCAAGATTTATTTCCTATACGTCATCAAAGATTTCCCTGTATTTTTCACTGTTTGAAATACAGTGGAAATACAGGATGAAACAGAATTCCTTTATTAGGAATAAAATACCTGAAAGTGGTTCTACAAATAGATCATCTGCATAGTTTGGAGGGCAAGGTCACAAGATTAAAGATTTTTTTTAAAAAAAAATTGAACCTAAATTCAATTTTCTCTGTTATTTCATTACTGATAGTATAGATACAGCACATGAGGAGCTACAGCTTGAGCTTATTGACTTGCAGTCAGATCACAGTATGAAAGAAATGTTTTATGCTATGACACTGACTTTAATAAATCTTTGTCAGGGGAAAAATTTCCATGTATGAAGAAATTTGCTGGGAAATTGTTTTTATATATTTAGTAGACATATATTTGTGAGCAATTTTTTTTTTTTTTTTTGCATGAAGATCAACAAGAGTAAATATAGATGCAAGTTGCCTGAGAGACTTGCAAGTTGTGATTTGAATTTCAAAAGGCAATCTCACACTTGATTTAAAAAGGGGGGGAGGGAAGAAAAATGTGACAAAGTACATTTGTCACATGAAACTTTCTAAAATTAAGCCTGCTAGCAGTTATAGATATAAAATTCGGACAATAAATAAATTAGATAAAATTTCCACTATTTTACTTAACATGCATTTATTACTTTTTATAACAATTGCAGTCATTTAAAAAAAAAGGTGTGGCCTTCCAGTACCCTCTGCTCCCACAATGTGACCCACAAGCCAACACATGTTGCCCACTCCAGAGCTATGGTTATTAGAATGAAATTGTATTTTTCTATTATTCAAATCATATTTTTATTATTATTCAAATTATATATCTATTATTATTCAAATTGTATTTATGTTATTAATGTGCTTTGTATGATCATTTATATGCTATTCTTAATTTCTACTCTCTTATTATTAACAATTTCTATTTATATGTATTAATGTTAAATAATTAGTTTTACTTCCATGCCTTTTACCAACATCATCGATGTATTTATCTTTTGCATGATGGCAACAGATGTAAATTGTTTGTTTCAGCTTGATTGTGTAATAAAAACCTGTAGAATGTTCAGTTGCTATACTGTCCCTCGCAAGGAGAGGTTTTTGCAGCACAAAAGCTGCTGGCATTTGTTTTAATCTTTATATGCAAAATTAAAGACGTTAAGTTTTAAAAGCAAAGAGTTTTTATCAGTCCTGTGTGGCGGATAATGGTGCTTTTCAAAATTTCTACAATTACATGGAACTTCAGATTAATAGGCTGGTCCTTATCATCTCAACACTCAGTCACAAGAATGTTCTGTTCAAGAAAGAATAAAAAAACAAACTTAACTTGACAGAGAGATATAATAAAGATATTATCTGTATTGGAAAGAACAAAAATCATCTACATTCTATCCCCTGCCAACAAGCTTAATGGCTTTGACATGTGCAGAACTATTATTTAAATGTTACACCTCAATATTAAGAATTCTAATAAAATTGATCAGAAATTCAAACAATGCAAATAAGAAGTTATATATGTTATCTGAATCAAAAGAATAAAAAGATAAGAGAGATACTATTTTATTAATATTTTATCACATGTATTTGAAATTTGATAAATAAATTCATGAATTAGAAGCACCCATAATAAGAGTGAGATATTATGATGTTAAACTTAAATTTTAATTGGAAGAAATTCAACTTTTCTTAAGCATTTTTAGTTTTTAATAATAGAGCACACACAGGGAACACATTTTAGAACTGTTATGTAACATTTTAAATCAAAATGTAATTGTTAAAAAAAATCAATAAATGTTTCAAAAAAAGAGAAATTAGCAACAAATTTTTAAAAAAAACAAATGGGGAAAAAATACTTCATAAATACATAAATATACTTTTGTTTTAGACATGATATATAAATTTAACCCAGAAACTTATCTCACAATGGAATACTTTTAAATGAATGCTTAATTTCTAGCATTTCAAACTGTTAGATGATCCCCAAATGAACACATACACAATAAAAGTTAACTAATACAATATTTATGACTAACAAAAAATTGAGCTCTTAGTATTAAATAAAGTACTTGTGTTAACATCAAAAATTTCATTCACTCAGAATTTATAGTTATAAATTCAAAAATAACTTTGCAATGAATTTGTAACAACCTGCTTCGTAAAAGAGCTTGAGCTGTACTTAATCTTTGCACATAATCTTCTCTGAAGCGTTGTGTAACATTACAAAGCAAATCCAACCACTGTTGAGGAGATGGATTATTATGTCCCACAGGAAGATTGGATTTTTAAATAAGGGCAACACATGGAACGTTGTAACGACTTTTCTATTTGTTGTCCAAAGGCAGAAATTGAAGATTTATCATCCTCTTTAGAAAGGTACTTGTTTTGCAAAAGCAACTGTGGGACAGATGAAAAAATAAGAGGACCTAAAAAATGCATACACGAAATATTTATTTTTTTATACCTAGAAAAGAAGTACCACATAATTTAAAGTCTTTATTTTCTTAAAAATAATACATTACATACATTCAAACAAAAATAGTTTATTTAAGAAAAATATAAAATAAAAAACTTGAACACTTGGAAAGAGAGGAAAACAGAATTGCTGCCTTAAGGAATATATATATTCTTTAATTCTATAAAGAAAAAAAATAACATTCTATTAACATTGCAAAAGACAACTTGATCACTGAATATTTTGGAAACACATCAAATAAGATGAAATTTCTCAAGTCACTTGATAAAATAAAAATGAATTTTTTTGTAAGGTTATCCAGCAAATTACAATAAATAGCTATTTAAATTTAATTTAAGTAGTGAGCTTGTTGTGAAACAATTATACAAACCACATTTTTTGCACATCAGATCACTGTAAATAAACTATTTTAATTTTAAAACTTTTGCACTGGAGCTTACAAAATTGTAAGAACAAAGTTATACATTTTTTAGTCATAAGGGGCAAAAAATATCAGTCAAACATTTCTAATAACGAACATTTTTGTAAATTATTTCTTCCATACTTTCCCAAAATAAAACTATACAGCAACAAATCAATTATATTATTAACCAATAAATGTTATTCAATGTCCATAGCTAATTAAACTTAATATACTCTGTGTGCCACTAAACATCTGAAATGTAGTGGGGCTCTTGCATGTTGAATCTGTCAAGGCTCAAAGTTCTCATGTTAGCTTGATATAAAAGTTTGGGGGCAGCTCAAGTGTCATTCTTGTCACTTATAACTTAAGTTAAAAATTACGAGATCCACAGCTAATATCCCTTGTGTTACTTCCAAGTGTGACGTTAACAAACAATCAATTAATATATTCCATGATGATAAATTAAATTCAAAACATCAAAATCATGCCTTTATTTGGATTTATTACAAACAGATAAAAACCTATAAATGTCTATACTGAAGTTGCTCATATTTCACAGTTTTATGATAAAAAAATAATACAGATTTTAAAACAATTTCATGTTTAAATTCTAGCAAACATTACATTCTCCTTTTTTTAAATCCACTAAAAATATACAGAAAACCAAATGAACACATAAAGTAATGAATGTTTAAAGATTTTTTTCCCTTTTACCTTGAACTTTATTTTATTAACAGATTAATTTTGTGTTAGTTCTACAGACACATACATTTCAAGTAGATCATTCTAGTTATGCTTATGTGGATTTCTTTACTAAGCAAAATAAAATCAAACAAATTTCAAACATTTTAAGACATTAAATAAATTGATTTTTTACCACAACAGTACTTAACTACAACAGAGAAATTCAATGGCAAAAAAGAAAGAAAATAGAAAAGGATAAATAACAGAAGGGACAAAAACCTACAAAAAGTTTTGACATAAAAAGAAAATTACTTCAATATCATATCATTTACTAATCAAATTATAATTACTTTTTTCAAATGCCATCAAAATTATTATATTATCATGTTTGATAAATATATTTTATTTTAAGAAGTTTATTAAGCAATTATAATGCCAATCTTTCAAACTGCAATCTTTTTAGATATTTGACAAAAATATTTTTTTTTCTTCCTACAGTACAACTCTTCCAGTTTTATTTGACTCATAAACTAATGTATTTTTCTAATTTTTCTTTTACCACCAAATGAAGCAGGTACATTCTGCCAGCTCTAGTGATTGTGTTAGCTACTAAAGACTAAAATATGTTCTGAAAACTGAAATGACAATTTTATTTAACTAGTTAAATTCTCAAGATTCTCAGCTTGAAGTAAAAAAGATAATTAAGCAACTAAGACATAAAAAGATAAGGTTTCTTTTATCTTATTTTGTGCTTTTTATTGAGATAAAATAATTTTTTCCCTAGTATTTTGAATGTGTGTGTCTTTAGCCTCCATAGACATTATGGTGATGAAAAGGCTTTAAAGTAATAAAATAGAAAGAATTGTTATAATGTACAGAAAACATCTTAGATTAATGGAAATGAATATAGTGATTCTTTTTAATGATGAATCAAAGTCCGAAGAAAAGTTTTAGTGATAGCTGTAGTAATCTAGCAATGAAATTAGTGAGAAAAGTGATGAGAAATGCCAAACTGTTTCCGTCTTGGTGCCAGTGACAGATGTATATTGATTAGAAGACCAAATTAGCACCTGCAAACAACCTTTCTGCAAAAACTGCACCTGCATCTACAGTTATAATCTTGGGAGCAATTTTGTATAAGGCAAGAGAACTTTTGTAGTTATTCAACTTACTTTGTACTGGGCAAATGTACACCAGTCTTGTGATTCAAACTATTGCACTACAATTTATGAGCATTATTTAAGGGGTGTTTTTCCAACAGGATAATTTGAACCTTCATGCCGCAGTTGAAACCTAACATGTTCTACAGTGTCAACATGTTGCCTTGGCCAGCTAAATCACTAGATCTTTCTCCAATAGAGCATGAATGCGACATCATTCGAAAGCAACTCCAGCACCAAACTCAACCAGAATTAAACACCCTTATATTGTCCAACCAAATGTAATTTATTCATGCTATTTCATCCCACAAATATCCAGTATTTTTACGGCACATTACAAGCCTGTTTATATTCAAAATTCAGGCAGTTACACTAGTTATTAATGTACCATTATTTCACATTTGAAATACATCTTCTCATGCTTACACAAGCAGAGGCGGATTAAGCAGCTGGCGGACCTGGCGGCCGCCAGGGGCCCCGAGCACCAGTAGGGGCCCCAAGCTGATGGACTTCAGTTATAAATTAAACGTGCAACAAAAAATTTTGTACTGATATTGCAAACCCAATGATTACCCACGATTTGAATCGTATAACAATTAGTGTTGCACTCATACATTATATGTAATTGCGGTTAAAATCCGGGTTTTTTTTTTTTTTTTTTTTTGAAGAATGTTTTTTAGAATTTTGGTTTTTAATATATGTTTTCGGTTCCACGTTTTTTAAAATTTGATCCCAGACATTAATGACTATAAACAACTACCAGTGTTTAACTCTTTTGAAGGAATTTGGCGTTTGAAGGTTCGTGGTTTATTGTTATCTGGATTTTTGTGTTTATATTTTGAGAATGTGGCGAAAAAGATAGAAGCAGTGTCGGATTAAACGATATGGAGGCCCCTAGGCAGTTGAGTTCTCGGGGGCCTGTAGCCTGTTTTTGGAGCACTAACAGAAAACAGAACACGCTTTTGTGGGCCCCTAAAAAGCATGTGGCCCATAGGCAGTTGCCTACTCCGCCTCATAAGTAATTCAGCACTGGATCGAAGTATTTTGTAAATTTAGTATCAGTTTTATTTCAGTCAGCATGACAAAAATAGTGAAATAGATGAAAGTTATTTTTTGAAAAAACTGTAGAGGATCTTTAGCTATTGAAATAATTGATCACACTGATATTTTGCAAACTAACACAAGATCTGAATTTTGCTGCATTTTTTACCATTGGTCAACTTAAATTTGATTAATTTTTAAAGTTAAAATATCAGATAATGTGCATCTTGTTCTTTAATTTTTTTATTGTTTTGGTTTCATAGGATCATTTTTACACTATTTGCTTTCATATGTTTGATTTTTGAGAAAAACTCATGTGTTTCGTGTTTGATAATATTTTCCTTTTAGTATTTCTACATTTTCAGTTTTTGTAAATTAGAGAAAGGGAACTAGGACAGGGCCAGCCATGTAGGTGGTGTGGCGGATGCTATGCGTAGGGGTCCCAGAATGATCAAAAACTAAAATGTACTTTTGCATATGAAAACTTGACAATATTCCTATCGTACGAAATGTGAATTTTGTCGTAAGCATTACTATTATAGATCTCTGAAATTCAACAATCAGCAAACTAATTCTTGAAATCATGCAGACTTTAATGGTTTGCACTACCATAGATGAAGTACATAATAAAAATGGATTTCAAATTCCGAGAAAACATTCCTGAACAACATTCCTTTTTATCAGGGGCGTATCAATGATATGGGCTCCCCTAGCTACAGGGACCCCTGACGTGTGTCAGCAAAAAGTCGTAAAATATTATCAATGGTCATATTAAGAGTTCCTTTTTAGGTTTATAAAATAGTATGTCCCTGGCTTAAAACGATATAAGTTTTCCGTGTGAATTCTGAATCTCAGGACCTGCAATAAGAAAAGTTTAAAAGCTGGTAAAATTACTCAAAATAATGAGAAGACAAGGAATGGTGTGAACTCGGAATGTAGGAAAAACTTCTCATTCAAAGCGGATCGACAGAAAGATTGTTTGAAGTGAAATACAGATAACACTTAGGATGGGAAAAATACATTCAGAATGGTGTTTCCTTGTAAATGACAATAGCCCAGTTGTAGCGATGCAATTAAATGTTTTATGCTGTACAGAAATTATTCAATTTTTTCTTCTGTGTTAACCCATTACTGGTGAATTTTAAATAAAAATCTGGAAAGGAGTAAACATGCAATATCTGTGAAAAAAAGTTTCAAATACGCGATGGTCAGCAAGAGCAGATGCCGTACGAGCTATAAGACTTGGTTATGCACACATAAAAGAGTGATAAAAATGAGGAGAAAAAGATCACAATACTGGAAGCAACTTCCCTTTTGAAACAGATGGGCACGTATGAAACTTACCTAGTGACCGTGATTTGGGATACCATATTCCAGAGAGTGAGTGCTACTAGCAAATCATTTCAATCAGTTGGGTGTGAGCTATTAAAATGATATAATCTACTGAAATTTTTGGAAAATTATATACAAAATTTCAAGAATGAATTTGGAAAAGCAACTGTTTTATCAGGGCTCTCATTTGAAAAGGAAGTTTGACAAGCTTACAGGCAGCAAAAGAGAAAAATTATTTTCGGTGAAACTAAAGAAGGTCATGAATTTGAAAATAGGGAAAATTTCTTGGTCAACTCATTTTATGTCGTATGCGATAGGACAAGTGCAGAACTATCCCGAAGAGCTGGAATATATAAAACTGTTATAGAACACTTTTTTTATATTTTTTTGATGAGAGGTGAGCTGAAATTAAGAAGAAAGCCGTACAAAAATTAAAGGATATTTACAAAGACGATATTGAATCGTTTAATTTTGACAATGAATTGGATCAGTTTTTTGTTATTTTTAAAAGAAAACAAAGATACTATCGAACAAAGAAATTTATCGAGTTGCAAAAGAAACGGTCTCGACTTTCCCTAAAATGTAGAGACAGTTTTAAAAATATTTTTAACTCTACCGATATCAAAAGCATCAGGTGAGAGATCTTTTTCGGATTTAAAACGCGTTAAAAATTATTTAAAAAGTAGTATAGGAGGAAACAAACTGAACAATTTGGCCATATTATATATAGAACAAGATGTTTTGGACCAAATAATCGATAAATTTGCCGAAGAAAAATCAAGACGTAAAGTTATATAGCAAAATTTTAAACATTTAAATAAGGTTTTTTTTAAAATTCTTTAAAATAAATTTTTAAAAACATTTTGAGCTATTAATTTTTTTTATTAGCTATACATTATATTTTAAGAATTTAAGGTCAGCGAATTTTTTTACTATTTAAGTTTTTCCACTCTTCAGCCCATGGGGCCCCAAACATTTTACCGCCAGGGGCCTCCAACTAGCTTAATCCGCCTCTGTACACAAGCCTTTGATTTTGAAACTTCTATCAATAAAAAGTTATCTGGAAAAATGTATTGCTGAAATTTCATTAGTCTGCAATAATTTTTTCGTGGTCTTGGGATTTTTTTCCCCATCAGTGTAGGTATAAATTTTGGTATTTTACAGGTTTCATTTTTTTTCAGTACTGTTGTATTCCTTATATTAATGCATATTAAGTAGCATATTACATATATAACTTTCAAAATTGGAACCGTTATATTAAAATGGCAATTTTATATGAATTATTTTGTACAATTAAGGTTAAATACTGAAAATACATGGGCCTATACTTTGTGTCTTAAGAGGCAATTCTCATTATCCCCTTTGGGACAAACGTCCCGTATTCAAGCCAGCACGAAACACCGACAGTAGCCTAGCATCCTGTATACAAGCTAAGCACTCGAAACATTTTTTGGCAATAGATAGCACTATATGCCCATAAGGTTTGAAATACATGTAGATCTGACCTTCTTCTCGAAATGAGAGAAATATTACTCACATACACATGGTTTTTGTTTTATAAACATAAAGGGAAGGGAACGTTTCCGAATTGAATGCTTTATGACTGCTCTTCAAATGAACAAGTGGTTCTTGTTTATAGTGAAGATGAGAGATTTATTTTAGGTAGAGCATTTGGTTTGGGTTTGCAGTTTTAAATAGATAATTAGATCTGGTAGACAAAATTATTTTTTTTTTACGTTTACAAGGTAGAAGCATCAAAAATGTTTAACTGAACTTGGAATATCAGAATGATGTGAAATTGATTCTAAATTAGAAACTGAGAGCAGTGATAATGACAAATAATATATTATGATTGTTCTGTTAATTGCGAATTTTATCATATTTCAGACATCTGAATGTGAATTACAGATTACAGCAATTTAGGTTTAACTACACAAAACCCTCCGTCCATGGCAGTAAGCACGTATTTGCATCCTTCATCTTGAAAGGATTAATGTGTTTCAGCATCTACAGTCAGACTATTACAAACTTTATAAATGCATTCAAGTTGTTTTTCTGCCAAAAATACATCTTAAGTAATATGACATTAAAACAAATATTTACATAATTAAGAATTCAAAATAATTCAATAATTTTATAAAATATAGATGTAAGTAATTGTTACAGAAAAATGAATTCTCCAATTTGTTAAGACATTAAAACAGGATGCATTTTTTAATACAAGTAACTTTAGAAAACATTACTGTGAGTTTCTAATTTAGAAATAATGAAAATAATAAACTTACACTAAAGGTAAGCAAACAGATTCCCATGAAGCCAGAAGACAAATCATAGTAACTCCAACATCATTTATTATTACATCAAAACCAAGAACAGGAACTGAATCCACTTGAGAAAAAGGTTTTGTGCAAATAGTATGTTCAACAATGCAAGTCTGTTTTGTTTCATCTGAGAGAAGTTTTTCAAAAGTTTCTAAATATAAAAAGGGGAAAAGAAGCCCATTAGCAAATAAGTATTTGCAGAATTCTGAATAATGAAGCAACTTTCAGATTATCAAGATGAAAAGTGTACTGCAATAATAAGAAATTGAAAATAAAAGATAAATTTGAAAACTAGAACTATTTTTTTACATAAATCAATATTATTATTTAATTAACAATGCTTGATTTTTACAATGCAAAGTCCTTTTTTTCTCATTAGACAACTAAGCAAAAAACATAACATGAGAATCTAAGTAAGAAACAAAGAAAAGCATTGAATTTTAAGATTATAAAATCATTTTAAATAAATTTTGAAAATTTAGATTTGTGATTAACATTTAAAATTTGATATATTTTTGTACAGAAGCATAGAGATCATGATCAAAATGGTTTACATAATAAAGCAAGCATTTTTTCAATCACTTACACATTAAAACATATTCACTCTTAGCTACTAATTTTTATAATCATATTAACATGAATATTAAAAATTAATACACAAGTAAAAAAGAGTGCAAGTGTCATTGTTGTAATAATGAAATTGATATCACTATCAATAACTCAAAGAGAGCTAAATTATAATTGTTAATGAATTAATTAACTTCTAAAAATAACTCCCTCATTAGAGTTGCTTTTCTTTTTTTTTTTTGCAAAGATGATTTTTCCTAAAATTTGCCTATATTTTAAATTTTACAAAAAATTTTGCTCAAAAAGTTTATGCGATATGAGGATTAAAAAATCAATTCTCAAAAATTAAATAAATGTCCCAAACATTTGATAATATAAAATTTTCTAATCAACACTTTCAAAAATATTATACCAATCAATACAATAATTGCTTTTTAATTTGTATTTCATTAAAAAAACTATAAAAAAATGCAGAATTATCAATACATGAAATTTTAAAAGAAGTAATGAAAAAACTGTAACGTACCAAAAACCTTTAGATATTTAAATAACTTTGAAATTCATAAAAATAAAATTTTTTGCAATAATTTAAAATAGCAGAGAAAATTTTCAGAAAAGAAATGATAAACTGTTTTACAGAATTATACTAACTAGTTTAGAAATATTAAAAATTAATTTATTCTTTATGAAGAGTGTTTCCAAAAAAGGAAATATATGTATATGGGGAAAATATACTTTTGTATTAACATCATTAATGTAAAAAAAATACCTTTTACTAATTATGATTACATTCAAATTAAAGTTGAATATTTTGTTTACAGCATTTTCTATCTAATTTTGTAACAAATTGATCTCCATAATGGAACTTTCCCTTTTTAAGGAATTTAATAACCATACAAATTAATAATTTGTTTGTTTTTTTTTAATTTAGTTTTCTTTGAGCCATTATCAATATACAATACCTTACGTACGAGATGAAATTTAAGGAAGTAAATAAGTGTAGTTTTCTTTTGACAAAAAGTGTACAATTGTATTTTTATAATTCAAGACTTCAAATAATGATTACTGACTGATTAAAATATCATAAAAATGCCATTTAATTTCTTTATCATGATAATTTAAGGCTACTAATAATTTATTTAAAATATATTTTTTTAAAAAAGATATAAGTTTTAACCATGCATACACCAACACACACACACACATATATATATATATATATACATTTGGAACAAAGAATCAAAAATAATTCAAACTTTTAAAAAATACCAGTTTCAAGACTGTTTTCCAACGCTTGTAAGAAAGGCATGGCAACAGAATGTAGTCCAGATGCATGGGTACCATGGTATTTGCTTCTTGATGTTATGTCTAGAATATATCATATTTTGAATACATTAACATGTACAGAATCAAAATTCAATAAAAATTATATATATAATAATGAAATAATTCAGCACTTTTATTTTCATTTTGTTAAACTTAAAATACTACATAAATTATACATAAACATAAAAATATTTTTCAATAATTCTTAAAAACATATTATAAATGTGTAACTTAATAAATGGAAGAAAAACAAATCAGTATTACTTTTCTTTAAAAATAAGGCTTAACAAAACAAAAAAATTTAACAGAATAAAGATAAAATGCAAATTAATATTTGTATAAATTGAATTTTTTTTTATTTTAAACAATATGTCCAATACAATGAAGTAGCATTTTTAAAGACATTAAGAAAGTACTAAATTTTAATTTGCAATAACAACTGAAAAGATACATTTCTAGTTCACAATGAAAATATATCACAAGTAAATAAAACTTTTCATAATTGATCTATCTATTACAAAAATACAATTCATTTTACTATATATTGCTATAAAAATAATTATAATTATAACTTGGTAATAGTAATTGCATCAAAATATTTAAAAAATCCTGAATATTTTTCAGTTGTTATTTAATTATTATTGTAAAAAAAGATATTCATGAAGAACATATACAAAATACACAAAAGCATAAATATCAAAATTGTCTTCATAAAAATATTCAAGTTTTATGAAGAAAATTTACTGATAAAAAAAAGATAAACTGTAAGAATTTATGTATAATTTAACTCAGTGATGCGACAATCCATGATGGCCAAGATTTACTGTACCCAACTCAGTATACGTGATCTTGGGCCCTGAGGTGCATGAGCAGATGTTCCAGTCTGGGGGTCAGTCTGACACAAAACCCCCAGTGTTAAACTTCCAAGCAAGCTTGTTACTCATTTTATCGACCCACTAAAGGGATGAAATGTGGAGTCAACTTTGTCCAGCCCAGGATTTGAACCTCGGACCTGTGGTGAGGAAGCGCGATGTACCAACCATTCAGCCACTGCGCTTAATAATAATTTATATATATATATTATTTTTATTATAATTGACTAATTTTATTTTTATGCGGTACTGTTAATACTTCTTAGTATTTGGCGGGAACATTAACCTGTTGCTGCGCTCATGCAGTAAGTAGTTTATCTTTCTAGTTTTATTACACCAATTTTAACTCTTTATGTAATTACGAAGGTCATTAAATTTTATCACTATATATTAATAATATTTTTATTTTATTTGTAATAATTACATTTCTTTAAATATTTCTTCCTTTTCCTATGACCCAATGAATAGGCAAATTAGAGGTGAAGGTTGACTAGTCAAAAAACTTTGCTTAAACCGGCAAGCTTGGTTCCTAAGGTCAAGAGTTTGCTATTGTACTACTGTGGCTAATATTTCTTACTGCATTGACTGGTTATACTTAGGTTTATAACTATTTGTACATATTTATGGATTATACAAATATATATATAAGATAGATCATACCTTTATATAATCTGATTGGATGGCTGTAAACATCATCAGGTTCTTCATTTAATGACAAAGAAAGCTCTACACTCTCAAACACATATAAGGCAATTTCTGAATCATCAGTGGTTGAATCCAAGCCCCATGAAGTATCATCCTTAAATGAAGGAATAAAACAAAATACATGAGATAATTTAATATTGAATGATATTTATTAAAAAAGTTTAATACATATAAGAAAAAGCCTGGTGATTATGAGAATATCAAATAGCCAGCAAAAGTGTCTGCAAAAACTGAACAGAAATTATCTGAATTTATAAAAAGCAATTTTTTCAAAATTTCTGAAATAAATTCTTATGTAGTAAACAAAATGTCAACTTCCTCAACATACTAAGCATACGTGAATCAATATCTCAACTTTGCAAGACTTTCAAATGCAATCTAAAGAAAATGCAGTGTTGTTGTACATCCAAAAACAAAAATATCAGTTGAAAATTTATGAAGACTTTTGAATCAAAGACATCAGGAAACTTTTTGACCCAATCTTTTTTCCATGAGAAGGCTGTTAATGAAATTATTTACTTGAATATGATACAAATATAATTGTTGTCATAGTTAGAAAAATATAGTGAATTTAATCTACAGCAGAAAGGTGCACCACTCCATTGGCACTTAGCTGTTCATGAGTTTTTATACGACAAATTGCCCCATTGTTGGATTGGTTACTAAGCACCACAAAATACTGCTCTTCATTAATGGTCTCTCCACAGCCCTAACAAGAGTGATAAAAATCAAGTTATTTAACTTTTTGTTTTGATTGCTTCAAGTAACTTGATAAGCCAACTGCATGTGTGGAAATATTTATAATCAAATTACTGATCCTTATAAATTATCAAATGAAAGCATATTTTTATTTTGAATAGCAATTTATTTTTTATGTGAATGGTTCCTTTAAACAAGAAGTTATTTTAAATGAGAATAATTTTTCTTTGATACTGTATGTGATACTAATTTCATAATTGAGTTTTCCAGTGGTAGCAGGAGAAAACATTTTGAATTAATTAGCATTTGAAGTCTAAATTGCAATGTTGAATTTTGCTAGTATGAAGCAAAGACATGATTTTAATCCAGATATCTAAACTGTACACCTAAGCAAATTGAACCAAATTAGACTGTATTACACATAGGAAGACTAACTTCAAACAAGTGATTTCTGCATACTAGCTAGAAGACTGAATTTATCAATATTTCAATGATTCATTTTAACAGATGATATGCCAATGACCATCAAGTAACATTTCCAGAGTAAAAAGAAAACAAAAAGAAGATTCAAGTGTAAACAGAACAAGGAATGATAAAATGGAATGCTTTTGTATATGCAAATTTTACAGCATTAGAGAAAGAAAAGTACAAAAAAAATTAATGTTAAAATGTGAAACAAAGAGGAACCGAAAGAAATTCTATCCACCTAAAGGGAATATGTATATGCTTATACAGCATAAATTTTTTTGTTGATATCATTTTTTTTAACAGTGGCACACACAGAAGTTTTTCAGGATGGGGGAGGGGAGCTTCCAGGGTCAAAGCCCACTATTCTCGTATCATTCCCCAATACAATGCAAAACATATTCCTTTGATTTTGTCAATTGTTGGGAAAAAAACAGTAAAAAATAAATTATTGAATAAATAATTAGCATTAATTAATAAAATTAATTATAAAAAATAAATACCTAATTAAACTTAACACACTATACACAGAGGATTATAATCAATGGAAAAAAATCAAGAGCTGTGGGAGAGGTCCAGACCCATGAACTCCCACCTTGTGTGCACCACTAATTTATAATATTTGCCTTTAAATTTATGAATTGAGTTTTTTCTGATTTATGATACTTTATTATTATACTATATATACATATAATACTAAAATGTGTGATTTTACTTTTATTTTGAGTACGATTCTTTTTATTGTATTTGATAATTTAAATAATTTCTTATGTTTAAGAGACCTGATTAATAACTACAAGGTTAATGAACTTTCCAATCAATGAATTTGACCACACCCATTTAGATAATAGCACAAAGATGCAAAATATAACATGATCATTGCCATCAATTAGTGTTATAGAAAAATAAAGGGAAAAAAGTGAAAAGTGAGCACAAGTAAAATGATGAAAAAATATGTGTTTTCTTTGTATATGAATAGTCTAAGCCAAAATATGTGTTTAGGATAGAATCAACCCAAATTATCCCTGGACAACAGACCAAAATTCTAAAAATGGCATTCAAAATATATTATTCTTAAAAAAATAAAATATAATAAATACAAAAATATATCAATATTTATATAAAATTTCCTAAAAGTAAAAAAGCTGAAGGTCCCCAGGGTACTTTTTAAATAGTACTTAAAATGAAAACTCACTTGTAATTCACGATAAATCTATATAGTTTTTAAAAATATTTCATGATTTTCACTAGCTTATAGTAAAATTTTCTAATCTTTAATTATAACAAATTTATTTATAAAATAGTAACAAAAATTGAATAAAACATGATTTCAAACTTAACCAGTTTAATGTCTTTCAACAAGACCACATACACATAAAAGTATATATACACAATATTTAATAATGAATGTATATAACATATATTCTGGCATATAACCTCCATTTATACTTTTAAGTTGCCTTTTTTTTAAGTTTTAGGTATATTTGTTGTATAATGTGCATCTTTTTTTTTTACAAAGAAATCTGAAATGTATGTGTGCAATCTTGTAATTTTGTTATCTTTTGAAGTCTAGAAAGTCTGTGGGAGGATAATTTAAACATTGAATGAAATTAAACTTGGCATAATTAAAAAATAATATGAAAAATATGGTATATTTAACAATTGAGACAAAATGAAAAATGATTATTTATTAATGGATCCGAGCGACAGTGACGATGAAAAAATGAAATAGAATTCGATGATGTGTTTGAAGACATAATGAAAGACAAACATGACAATTTTTTCTTGCTGTCTAACAATGAAAATTTGTATGGTATGTCATTTCTTTAAATGAATATTATTTAGATATACAATTAATATTTTTTATGTTCATCTTTTTTTTTATTTTTAAAGCTGTCAATTTTATATCTGACACATAATGCACACACATAAATTTTTATGTGTCAAAAGTGTATGCAATATGCTGGATTATACATACTATGTTTTTATATAAATTTCATATTTTTATTTAAAATTTTTTTGAAAGAGCTCTTACTGCTGAGTGACCCTTGGTGGATATCCTAACAACCTGATGAATGAAAATGACTCACAGTGGATTAATGAAAATAACATTTTCTAAAAACAATATGGAATCATTCAAGAACAAAATGAAATTCATTAAGAATCTATTGAACTAATTTATAATGAATTTATATATATTTAAGAACAAATAACTACAATTCTTACCAATTTTTCTTTCGAAGATGAATTAGAATTCTCAAGTACTATACAATGGTAAATAATACCAGTAGCAGTTGCTACAACAAGGCAAGTTGGTACGGTATGTAAACAAAGAATGTAGCATGCATCATAACCATAATTATCCTCAGATGCAGGATACATTGCCAAAGGGCCAATTACTTTAGCAGCTGGTTGAGATCTGGAACACCAAAATCTTCTGAATAAACAAATTACAAAAGTACAATAAAAATTGCTATAAGAAAGTAAATAGAAATTGCTTAAACAAGTTAAAATGATAAACAAAAAACTGAGAAGAAATACTATACATACCTATCTTTAATCAAAGGAGATTTTAAAACATATATATCTCCATTACCATGTAGTAGATAAATAGGCCATATTGTTACTTGTTCATAACTTTTGCTGACCCTAGAGCTGTTTGCACAAACCACTTGCATTTCTTCTGCTGGTCCAAAATCAAAACTAACAGAATTTTCCCCAAAACACGTAGAAAAAGATATTTTTGATTCTGATGACAAAAATGAGTTCTTAGAGTTGGGGTTGAGAGCTATTACTTGCTGAGGTGTTTGAGGTTCAGTTATATCATAGGTTCTAAAAAAATTAATTATAATTGATTAAATATAGACATAATTTATAATAAGTCAATATACTTAATCAATATAAGAGAAAAAACAGAGAGAAAAAAAAGCGTTCTAAAAACTACATACTGATTATATCATAAAATTTTATAATTTAGAAAATATAAATTTTTATTTTTAAAAATTTTTTAAAGTTATTTGTTTTTCCTGAAGTTCTGTCTTGAGCCAGATTGAGAGATTTTCATAGAAATACCCTTAAAGTAGAAATTAATTATTTAATTCCTATATGAAGGAGAGCTTAAAATTTGTGAACATATTTCTGGAAAAATTCAATATTTCAATTTCACAGTTAGATGGCAGTTTCAACAAAATAAGACAGTTGTCAGTCAAAAGTAATGCTACATATATTTTAAAAGTATTCATTATCATTTTAAAAAGCAGAAAGCTTTTGAAACATGAATAAATTTTTTATTGGAAGAATAATAATGGATTAAAAAAAGGGGGCATCAGAATTTTTAGAATAAATATTTCCCTCATTTTAAAAAAAAATGTGAGCAAGACTTACAACATTTCTACACAGTGAAAGAAAAAAAATATTTTAATTTTATTAAATAATAAATAACTTAAGCATAAGATGAGTTGCAAGATTTTAAAAAAAATAGAAAAATACATAAGCAACTAAATGACTTTGTTGTACTTAAGTATTAAATACAGTACAGACCTAATGTAATTATCTGAGCTTAAAACGGTTAAATGAGTATTTGATGGGCTTCCAGGATGCCAGGCTACTTGAATCACACTAACTTTACTAGAACACACAAAAAAATATTCTGCAACATTCCAGGATCTAAAAAAAAAACAATTTTAAACTATTTCAAGTGTTGTCTTCATTGCCAAATTGAACATAATAATTGTAATTTACACTCTTATCCATAAATTAAGGATAATGCAAGATCTTTTTCTATTTATGCTTTAAATTCACTTGAATTTATTAAATAAAGTTATTAAATACAAATTTCTACAATAAAAACAAATACTTTTAACATGATTTTAAAAATAAAGAATACACAATACAAGAAAATAAAGACAATCATGAATAAGGTAGTAATGGAAGTAGCAAAGCAGATGCCTTGCCTCCAGTTTTTGGTGTGCTACCAAATAATTAACAAGGCAAACAAAAAAAGTTTTGTCTCCTTTAATGCATATTCAAGTAACTTATACTTTGGGAATTATGCATTTCTTTCCTTTCTTTCTTTTGATTCTAAATATTTATTAAGACTAGGTTGAAATGGAATGTTTTTGTAAAATTTTAACCCTTCTCACTTAATACGAAGTAGATATCTGGGTTGAAATTGATTATGACAAACCATTTGTGCTTCCAGATGCAATTCTTGCTTTAATATTTAGTGAAATAGAATCATTTGCACTAGTTATAGAAACAACATCAAACACTGGTGCTGCAATCAAAATATTCTGAAATGAATTGTTGAATCACTTGTTTAAACTGATTTCTGTCTTCTTTAGACAAAAAAAAATAATAATTGATCAATATTTTACCACTACAACTTTCATTCTCCTCTAATCACAATATCTGTACTAAGAATATGTTCATAATAAATAACATGAACAATGCAGAAATAAAAAGCATTTGAAAAAAAAAATAATTTGAGACTTATGCCTCTATAAGTTAAGATTTATGTTAAGATTCAATGCAGAAAAACACAAGCAATGACAACTCACAATAAACAGGGCTATGTTAAGCTCAGAGTCCTTCTCTTTGTAAAAGAGGGATCTTATAAATGGTGTGATTTATTACACTTCCTTTTGTATTGATGACACACTAAGAATAACAGAAAACCATAAAAAAAAACTATCTTTGTATTTTATCAACAATAAACAAAACACACCCTTTCCACAGATGCTACAGACAAGTACTTAGTATCATTCTTGCAGTCAAGATGTCAACACCAAACTCAAAACAAGAGGAAGAGCAACATCACTCACTGCTATCCAAACAAAAGCTGAGAAGCTTAAGTAATAGTATAACAACGTATCAACCTTTTTTTTAAAAAAATTTATTTTATGGAACTCCCCAATTACATTTCAAATTTGTACTCTTCATCATCTATAATGAGGTAAGCTTCCATGACAGAATGGCAAGAAGTTGTTGCAGCACACTTTTATAAGCTAAAAACCAGGAATTTTAAAGATTACATTGCTTCTCAAAATACTGGTCCACTAGAAAATATGGAATCTTATTCATTTCAACTTTAATAATTAATCTTTACTAACCAAAACTTGGTACTCAGGGTTGATAACATTGTTATCAATTTATGTAAATATTGCAGGTACTCATAGATGTTTCTGATAAAAAGATGGAATGATTAAGGTAGTTCTTTAAGCAAAAATTCAATTTAAAAAGAAATATTTAAAAAAAGAAAAATTTAGAAAATATGGATGAAATTATAATGAATAAAAGGAAACTTTAAAAAAACTTTTCTCTCCACTGATTATGTTCAAATGCATGGTACAAAGGGTTGCTTTTCTGCAAAGGCAAACTAGGCAGTTGCCTAAGGCACAGAAAATTTGGAGAGCAATAAAAAAAAAAATTCCTACCACCTAACAAGTCATGACAGAAGCATTTCTGCCCTTAAGAGAGTAAAGAGTGAAATGAGACCTACTATGGAAAATGGAAAGCTTAACAGTTTGATTTTGCTATACTCTCAGAATGATATCACCGTGGAAATTGATCATAATGTTATTAATGATTTTGAAATGATCAAAGCTCGAAGAAAACCTTTTTTTTTTGTATCAGTACAAAGACAGTGACTCAACAAAGAATAAAGATGTCTAAAAGTAAAAGATAGTAAAGTAATAAGCAATGAAAAAGATTATCATTAACAAGTTGAAAACAGTTTATACAATAATGTATACTCAATCCTGTAATTGCAAACAATTTCATTAATTTGCTGTACTAATTTATAAAAGGGTGAGTGGGTTGTCTGTGATGTTGTACGGTTACTAGTTAACAAGAATGGCCAAACCATGCCACTACGCTTTCCTTACAGTTGGCAGTCCAAGACGTGATTTCAAGGTGGTGGATAATGGAAAGACTCTCCAAACAACAAAAACAGAGAAAAGGGAAACAGTAAAAGAGTTGAGGAAAAATCCCTCCTCAAACAAAACTGGCAAGGTAAGAACTGAAGGAGGGAGTAGATCTGAAAATTGTGTAGGAGGGGTGTAACAATGTGATGTGCCTA
>BMAO01006616.1:0-32075 GCA_019973975.1 Trichonephila clavata
GGAATGAAAGATAATAAGCTGAAAACTCGTATATACCTTTATTTTGGCATTCTAAAAGTTGTCTCAAAGTCTCATAAAATCTCGTGTCCGCGTCTTAAGATATTCAAGGTCAAAGGTAAAAAATTCGGTTTTTTTGCAAATATCTCGTTTCCTATGGTTTTAATGTTATTTACATATATTATAAATATTGTAGAGAATAAAATTTTCTATAACTTCAATTGAACAATTTTTTATACATTAAACCGTTTTTGAGATAGAGGGCGCTGAACGCTTAGTTATCTACAGCAGAATGCAAGGTCGACCGTTAGTCACATGATATAATACGCTATATATAGTCTCTTAACCTTAAAAATATAAATAGTTATGAACATTTGGCTTTTTTATTAATTATTACATTACATTTAGTATAGATTTCATTAAACAAGTATATGTTTCTTTTATAACTAACTTTTGAACTACACTGTTCGTGTAGTTCAAAAGTTGTTGACAGATATGCTTAAAGTATTTTTAATTATATTCTATTATTATATATACTAGTTACATTTAAAGAAGAAAAAATAAAATAAGTAATTTTTAATTTATTTTTATTTAAAAAATATCGTTTTATACAATTATTACAACTGAAATTCGGATGTAAAGAAGTTTTACAAAAATTTTAATTATAAACGAACATGAATGTTAATTTTTTACCTCTTTTTTTCATTGTCTTTCAATCACTCGAAAATTTGCGATTCATTCTCATTATTTTCGTTGTCAAGGATATTTTTCTCCAAATCTTGAAGGATTTCGGAATCAAAAGTACAATCTTCATCGAGATCGCTCTCGTATCGTGAAGCATTGAAGCAAGCTTGCCCATTACACTGGCCACAAGCTGAAGAACATTGCAACCCCGATTTCCTACATCCACAGCGTGAACCACAACTATTTTTGCAGTTGCAAAATATGGTATTGAGTAATTCATCTGGAGCAGGCGGTAATATTGTCGTAATCGGTTCCAAGAATTCATTCCACAGAATCCAACCCCATTACTGGGATTCTAAATCATTCCCTAGCCAAGTTTGAACTTGATAATATACACGGCTAATGTGTTGCTGAGCCACTGCACTTGTTGGTGGAAGATTGGATAACTGCACGGTTTGTTGAGCTTTGTTGACTTGATGAATTGTGTGTGTGTGTGTGTGTGTGTGTGTATCGTAGATTATCAATACTGTTCTCAGATTTTGGATATTGTATATCGCCAACAAGACTCGTAATCATTTTCATGTAATGTTTGTACAGGACAGTTTTCTTCTTGGAATGCTTGAGCTAGTTGATCAAGTTCGGAAGATTCTCTAATATTCTAATGAAAGTTTTTTCCCTTTTTTAAAAAATGCAGATGTTGTATCACAGCCACTAAATGCGTGCAGAAACAAAATGTGCTTTTTACAATGAGGATATTTATCAAAACTTTTGGAAGAGTATATTTGAGTTTTAACATTCCCTTTGCCAACATTTTTAAAGAATACTTCTCTTTGATGCGCTTGAGTACGTCCAATTAAATGACGAGCAAATCAATATCTTCTCCTACTATAACGGCAGTCCTGTGATGTTCCGATTCTCCAATAGCTGTTCTACGATAAGAGCATCTGCATCATCTTTGGCCTGTTTTATCGTGATATCAATAGATACTAATTTCCCAATCAAACATGCTAATACATTTTTTTTATTACATCGATTCGACAAAATTTTCTTGGCTAATTGATACAATCATTGTTTCGTCGAAACAAACATCATTCGATTTTGATAAAGCAGCAGTTCTTCTTAGCTGTTCCATTGCTTTTATGTTTTGCTATAGTCTGAGTATCCATCAAATACAACTACAATTTCAGAACCATAATGTTTTGTAAATATTTTACGTATTTATCTAAAATTATTGAAAAAGTATCGTCTTTACTCCATACGATGCGATGCAAAAGAAATCACCATCGATAATGTATGTTACATTATTTTCATCAAGGTCAAAATCTACAGGAGTCATATTGTCATATAATGTCGTTTTCGTGGTTTTTCTCATGCCATCATTATTCAAATAATGTTGATGGATATGGACTTAGTTCATATTGAGATTTCTTGAGATTACGTTCAAACTGTTTGCTTACAGTTATTCTTTGGAAGAGTAGCAATGGATCAATTGAAACTCTACAACGTTAATTTTGACCGATTTGTTGACAATCGAAACGGTAAAACCTTTTCGATCGTTTTAACTTTATTTCTTTAAATTTTAAACCAGTTATCTTTACCATTGATTGTAATCCGATTTCATGGGCTTTATGACAGTTAGTTTGATCATTTCCAACTGTTACAGAAGCTAAAGATACCAATTGTTGCGTATTTGGAAAGGATTATGAAGGGTAAGCCATTCAACAAGTTTACTTACATCATATTATCTCTTTTTTACTCTTGAATCCTTAGAATCAACGTGTTGTTCATTAGAGTCTAAAGAAATTGTACAAAACTTCTCCATCTCGTCACAAATTGTATTTGTAGCGTACATAGCAAACACCCATTTACAAAAACACTTTCTTGCGTACTTCGACCACGAGATACTCCCTTTCTGTTTCATAGATTTCATTAGACTTTGTTGATAACCATATCTGTCCATGTACCAGAATTAAATTTCTCTGTTCGTTTCACAGTGAAGAATCCATTTTTAAATTCTTAAAAGTCTGTCCATCCATTTTATTTTCTAAGCCGTTCATATTTTGAAGATAAAATGTGCAGACTTCGCATATAAAAAATGACCACTAGCGTGAAAATATGGTAGCATTCTTCGTACAGCATTAAGATGTTCTTTGAAAAGTCCCAGTCTTTCAGAGAGATAAAATCGAGTCTATTGATACCATTTCGAAATATTGTACCCATAACTGTGCTGTAGGACTCGAGCTTTTAATTCATTCAGTTTGTTCTGAAATTGATCAATAAATAAGTTTGAGTTGCCTACACACCCTTCAATGCCTTCATAGGAAACCTTTCGGCAATTTATTTGTTCAGTTAACTCATTTAACACACTATCTTCAATCTTCATGTCTTCGAAGATTATCATTGACAATACAAGCCGTAGGCAATGTATGACCTCTGATACTTCTTGAATAAGCATGACCATTCAACATTTGTCGACTGAATTCATAGCATATATTTTACCTTGAGCTTCTTTGAGTCCACTTCCGTCCATTATATATCCAATCGTTCAAGAAAAGACATGAGCATATGAAATCTCCTAATTTTTTTTTAACATTTATAAACCTCGTGTACCACGCAATGTATAACACGGGGCATACAACACAGACAGAAGAAAGTATTACAACACAAACATCCATGTTTCTCCGGGATTCGAACCCAGTCCCTACGGCACCGCAGTCAGCTTCACTGACCACTATACCGGATGGCGGCATCCTCCTAATTTAACAACTATCTTACATAATTCTGATTAGCATCCGACGCAGCTACTATTTCACGTGCTTTAGAGTAAGAGGTTGATCAAAAGTAATTAAACACGTTTTTTGCCATGTAACTTGGCAATATTTGCAGCGTAATGTAAAGAAGTATAAATTGTGTCTACGTTACTGGCAGGATGATCAAAAAAGGAAGAACATGACCTGAGAAGTGGAAAAATCCTTATTATTTTTAGTGAGCTGTTCGAGAAAGCCATTCCACCCAGATAATGAGAAATATTCTTCCACTTTCGTACAACCACAAAAAATCAATACCGTTTAAATTCTTTTTCTGTTAATGCTTGATCACCATGTAGATTTTGACTTGAATTTTGCTGTATCCAGGTACAATGGTTTTTCATATGCTAGAAGAACACTTATGATATTGCAGCTAACTCTTTTGCACATGTTTGGTTGTACATTTTTGTATATGATCATTGTAAAGACAGCATCTTTTGGAGTAACAAACTTAATAATCCCCATAACATGGAGAGTATTATTACCATCAAGAGTATGGACATTTATATCAGCAATGTCCCCAACATATGTACTAGCGCCCCTGATTCCGATGATAAAATACGAGGCTGTGGATGGTAAACTGCTGAAATTTCGTACTGTACAGTATTACAATACGAAGTTGCAAAACCATAAGCTATATAACACTTCTATAAGTCTTTTAGATCCATCTCTTCTATGAAAAAACACAGAAAGGCTTAATAGTAGCTGTGATGAAAATGATCGTTCTCGTAATGCAGCCATTATTGCATGACTTATTGACGTGCATTTTGTTTTTAAATAAGCTATTTTTCCTTTTCTGTTTTCATTATGACTTACCGTAAGAAATGCAATAAACTTTTTTGGTATATCTTGATTTACATCATCCAACATTTTACTTGGAGATGGATAAGACTTGCTTTCAACGACAGATGACCGAATGTCTTCACGAATAATAGCTGCTGCAGCTTCTACAATTCGCAACCGTTCTTCTCTTCGGATCCCTTTTTTATTATCATACCAAGCTTTTGATAATATATTAGCTTGTGTATCACGAAAAGATATGATTGTAAAGATCTTACTTTTGTCGTAATTATTATATTCGTCAAATATTTTATTGAAGTCTCGTAATTATAGTTTTATCATTTGGTACATACCCTGTCAGGACATCTATGAGCTCTTTCAATGTAAATTGGGAATCGTCGTGATTTTCGATGTAATTAAAAATCTCTTCCATAGCTTTGTGATTTGACTATCTTGGCGAGACTCTTTCAGTAGATGGTATCTGATTTAAGAAATTAGTGTAGCAGAAGTATGATATTTTGCTTCAGAAGCGATCAAATTACACTCACAAAGTATACGATCTTTCACTAATTCTCTATAGAATCACCACGTTTTTCTGCTTTTTTTAAGACATTGTCTTTAAACTCAAGAGTACTCACTTTACTGATCTTGCGCCTGTGCTCCTCTTTTTTTTTTTTTTTTTTTTTAGTTTCTTTTACTTCATCAGCTACTTGACCACAAAATAAACAGAGTTTTTTGAAATCAAACGCTTCATTTCTTCTTTTACGATTGACACTAGGTGATGATATAGGTTCACTGTTTTCAATGCGTAGTTTCGATGCTGTAATAGAATTTTACTAATGTACACTTTTCGGCACTCGGTATGTACATTCACGGAGGTTGAAGAATTTAAAAAATCAATGTGATAGTCCTTTTGTTCGATACTTGCTGCTCTCAAAGTTTTTTAAACTGCGCACTACATTAACCAGATAACCTTGTGATAGTGATTCATTACATATAAAACATAAATCAGACATAACTCTCAAAATTTTACGTCCGTCGTAGCTAAAATACAATTTAAAACTAACGAATAAACGTGACTATTAGAAACTGAATTGTTGAAAAGGAAATCGGTCTTTATTATTTAACTTACTTTGTGTCCATCAACAAGCTATAAATTAAACGTTCGTATATTAGGTGTATATAAGAATATACGTGTATAAGAATGTAAAGCGTCTCTAGCGCTCATAAACATTTAGTGTATCCTTAGACTCAACCAGAGAGGAGTCTAATCGAGAGGACATAACAAACAACAGTCCATTGGAAATTGAGGTAGACTTTCCTTTATTTGAGTATTTACCATGTTTTTATTACGTCAGGGTGGAATTTTGTAATTCATTTTAAACTAACTTCCCGATGAGCTAGAGACTTGAAATTTGGGCTATAGCTTAGAAGTGGATGACAATGCATGAAAATATGATTTTTAGTTCGTTATATAAAAACATGGTACATTAAATTTTCTTTTATTCTTAGATCATGTTTTCTTTGAGGTAATTAAGCTATCAATAGGGGTCAGCAAGTCTAGGCATAATCTGCACAGAAGGAAACAAATTTGGAGGTTTATATATTTCAAACTAATTGTATTTAATTTTTCTTCTTAAAATGTAATTAGCATATATTAAAATATAATTAAAGTAAGTCTATAGTTTCAGTTAACTGTTTTTCAATTACACGAACAGATGCGGAGTATTAAAAATATACTTGATTAATGAAATCTATATACTTGATTAATGGAATCTATTACTAAATATAATGTAATAATTAATAAAAAATGCAAATTGTTCGTAACCATATATATTTTTAAGGTTTATAGATTTTATTCGGCGTATTATATCATGTGACTAACTGTTGACCTTGCATTTTGCTGTAGATAGCCAACCATTGCGCATTCAGCGCCCTCTATTTCAAAAAAGGTTTGATGTATAAAAAAATGTTTCAATTAAAATTATAGAAAATTTTATTCTCTACAATATTTATAATAAATGAATATAGCTTTAAGGCCATAGAAAACTAGATATTTGCAAAAAACCGATTTTTTGACCTTTGACCTCGAATATCTAAAGACGCGGACACGAGATTTTATGAAACTTTTGAGACAACATTTAGAATGACAAAATAAAGAATGTCATACACAAGTTTTCAGCTTATTATCTCTCATTCCGCAGTTGACCCTTTTTTTGACTAAGATGACTGGCCTATAACTGGAAAAATCTATTAATATTACAGTCTATGACGAAAGTGGATCTTTCGAGAAAAATCCACGCAGCCTATATTAGGATTCACTCGCTGAAACTGAGTTAGTACTGTTTTGACCGTTGAAGAGTCGACTAGAGATTAGTTACTACAATCCACCGAGTGAGTGCTTGAGAATGATCTTAAACATTATGTATTTGTAATTCTAGACACTTATAGTTGTGTCAGTGCACTGTAGAAAGCCTTCTGTGATTTTTGAGAATTTTGCAGCTGTATCCTGTATTTCTGAGGATTGTTTTTCCGCAATACATTTCCTTCGCTCCTGAAGAACCCTTTTGCTCTTTGAGACTTGTGACGGGTCTATTCGCGATATTTTTCTTATTAATCCTCTTGGGTAAACTTTGGGGCTAGCATTCACATTAATTCACAGCCTTTCAAGAAGAACACTTGATATGTAAATTAGTTTGACTATATAAAATCTATATATATATATATATATATATATATAGGTTTTGTAGATGTAAGATAGAAGGAGCCGTAAAGCCGTTACGTAACTGCGAATATTGGAATATTTCATTCACAAACCTAGCGTGAGTTAAGGAAGTAATTGCTTAGATTAAATTATTAGATTGAAGATTTAAGATAATAGAATTAGAATTAGCTATCGGTTCATTAGTGCTTGTTCTCCTTATCTATTTCACGTAGTCGGGTTTACTTAGAGTTGGGTATCAAGAATAGACAACGCTTTAGATATCAGTCCTAGGTTTCCTCTTGTAGTTTCACTTGTGATTGTTTAAGTGTGTGTTCAAGGAATAAATAAATCTAATTGTTATTATAGAGTTTATTGGTGATGCTTTGTTTCCCCCTACACCTAGAGACGTGCATGAGGGAGAGACAGGGGTGCCGATTAGACCCCCCCCCCAGACTGATTGCAAAAATTCTACGAACCCCCGATCTACGTAACACTATTTATGATGTCATAAGGTCAACTTTCAATGCAAGCGAAATGAATGGGACAAAAACTGAAGTGTAAATCGAAACATCTATAACACTGCGCAATATTGAATCTAAAATTTATATTTATACATTTAAGAATAAATTTTTATATATCTTTCAAAAGTTTTTGACTTTATACTCCGAATTTAAATGAGATTTAGAACGTTTCGAGCTTTCAAAAAGTAGCCATCGAGCCTTTAAATATTTGGTTATGAGCTTTGCAGTCAGTAAACAAGCAGAGCAATTTAAAAAGACAAACATAAATTAAATATAGAGTTAAAACAAAGCTTCAATCGAAATAAAATGATGCGATACTTGTACAAAAAAATGTTTAAGTATTTTCATATATTTTAACTGTTGTGGACTTTTAATGTTTATTCGGAGTTTGATGCGTGCATTGCACGTTGATCCCAATTTCTCTGGAAATTGTATTTGATATTTCTTCATAGAAATGGAGTATTTCAAAGAAAAAGAAGAAGTTTTTGAAATGTAGAATAAAATGATGTCACTTAAAATAAATCTGGTGAAAATAAAAACTTAAAGCCTTTGATAAACTTCTATAAATACCGAGAATATATCCCCTAAAAGATTCGATAAAACTTTGAAATGAGATGGTGTTTTTGTTCACCGGGAAACATTAGGGCATCTTCTATAAAATCTGGATGTATTGTAACAATTCTTGATTTTCTGGAATAAAAGGTAGACTCTCATAAATGTTTGACGTATTTATTTGTATCAGTATGAAACATCATTGAGAATATCCTTCCAAAAGTAAAGTTTTTTTATGTATGAAGTGTAACACTACTCTCTATATGTATTTCTCTGGAGTATTTTTTATTATTTATTGTGATATGCATGTTATGTGTAGAGAAAAAGTAAGAGCTATATATGCATTTTTAAAGGAAATAGACAAAGAATATCTTTCAAAATATTTAAATCTTAGGTTAGAAAATTTACACTTACTACTCTGCTGTGCATTAAAATTGCAACGCCAGGAAGGAAACCAAACAACACAACTTTTTTTACTGTACGTATGCAGTATAGGAAGAAGAAAACATGATTATCCGTTCGCAAGAACATTGGGAGTATACAGGCCTGAAACTAGTACATATACTTGTGGGAGTATACAGAGTCCTTAACTAGTACACAATACTCCTACTTGTGTGAGTAAACATGATCCAAAACTAGTAGACAATACGAGAGAGGAAACGGCTCTAATATGTTTAGGCATGGAGCCTAACTGGGCTTGGATGAGGTATGCGGAAAAGTCATTGAGAGCTTCTTCAAGTCTATGCCACACTTTATCAATTGCATGAATTGAAAGTGGTTGCATCCCAGTCTATCAGTAACCCATGACCAAATGCTTTTAATGGGGGGGGGGGAGAATTCGGAGAAGGTGCTGATTAGGGCAACAATCGAACACGTTAAGGTTGGAGGTAGGCCAGGATATGGCAGGCAACAAGTGGTCTTGCCTTAAAATCAATATAATTTTATATATTTAAGCAAAATAAAAACACTTATTATTGGTTTGTATTCTCAGCTACAGTTCTATAGGAAGGGAAACAAAGCAGCATTGAAGAGCAAAACAGTTCTTCAAGAGTGATGACATTTATTGACGCCAAAAATACTAGATAAGCATCATTAATGCACGTCTAAAAGTTCTTCTACAGCCCTCAGACACCACTGTGATTGTCTAAAAACACAGATACGTAACGATACAAACTATCTGCCAGCAGCTACTCGTTCGCAGGCATCGGAGGGAAGCAGCAGAAGTCGATTGAACTGAGTTCAGAACGCATCCGCTGTTCTTAGCCTTCTCGAAAAATCCACTTTCATCAGAGGTTATCTTTTATGTCATAAACTCACGAAATCTCAAAGACTTCTGCCGATATTTCGGGAAGCCTCCGAATAAAGTCTCCATTTCAGTATAAAGGACATACTTGTAAGGGGAGTAGGTGGAGAGAAAAAATGGTCACCAAGTCACCATAATAGATGTCAACCTGACTGTATATTTAATATTTCATCGAATTCCCACTGAAATGCCATTATAATGTACGGGAGGGCGTTGTTTGCGAATAGTGTATAGATTTTATCATAAATAAAGGCAACAAAAAATAATATTAATTTACTAAGCCTATCGATTTAAATTATTTACTCATTTTAAGATAAAATTACCTAAAACTCATATAAATATATTAATTAGTTTTTAAACTTTAAGAACAAATTAACTCTATTAAAATAGCTTTGATTTACGCGAGCGCAATACATATTAAAGCCTTTTTTAAGATGAAAGTCCTTCGAAGAATAAATTTTTCTGTTATACCCGTACATCTCCGAAACGGATTAACAGTTATGAACATTCCGCTTTAAATTGTTCTGGAGTTATTATTAACGCCCGAATAATAGGGCGCAATAACATTAGCTATTTCCGCATCCGCAGGGTGTAGCTCCAAAACTCATTAGGAAACGCAATGAATCTAGTAGACTGAATTCAGATGCTTACGTTCAATTTGCTTACTAAATTGAATAGGGTTCACGTGTATTTATTTAACATAATTCCCGGTAAAATAATATTGATACAATCTTTTCGATTTATGTAAGCAGAATTGGATTAAAATATTTAAGACAATTTATTTTTATTGAGAAAACCTTCACTATTTTTTGTATGAAATTGTGGCAATGACATCAAATGAATCATTTTTAATTCAAATAATCACTAGAAACTAGAACTTTGTATTCGAAATTACAGGACTCTTGATGATAAATCCCCGATTATTAGTTTTTATTTTAAAACAAAAAATGATGCATTTATTTTTAAAGTAATGAAAAATTTGCACCCTAAACTACAAACATAAAAACTGAAATAAAATTATTAGGATGAATTGCAGAATTGGCCTCTGGTTGGCGAAATTTCCACCCTCCCCCGCCAAATTGATAAATGCACCAAATGTAGCTGATTTCATATTAGTGAAAGAGAAATTATATCGCCTCATTTTCCTGCATGCGCAGCACGTTTCTTTTATGTGAATAATTGCTGTTGACCATCATGTCTAGTCACCATTTTTGCGCCTTCTGTTCGAGGAGTGTTTTCACAGCTCATTTTTTCACTTCGTTCCTGTAGTTTGGATTCATTTTTAAAGGTAAAATTCTTTTTAAATTGCTTCTATCAGCTCACTCTCTCTCTCTATATATATATTTACTAGACGTTACCCACCCTCTTCGCTGGGTACTTCATGATGTTTTATAAATATATACTGTTTATAATATAAATCATTAAGATCTAAGTCCTAGCATTAAGAATTCGATTGTATTGAAAAATATACTTATACCTGTAACTCTCGCCTCTCGATAAAAAAAGGACAGTACTACTAATTTATCTTATCTAATAATCTCTAAAATTGAGTATAGAATGAAGTTTGCACTTTCGTAATCCTATAACCAAATGGATATCCACAAAACCAATTTTATGTGGATCTCTACTCCATAAAGTAAACATGGTAGCCAAATTTCAAGTCTAAATCTAATAGAGCAAAAACAAATTTTTTATTATCATATACCACCCGTAATTCCGTTGAGTGTCGTTCTCTCAAAAATATTTCTTAGCGGATTTCAGTTCAACAAAAGGAAAATGTAAACCAAATTTCATTATTAAAGTCCTTGTAGTTCGAAAGAAGGAATTTTTTTTGTCAACACGCCACAGTCAAACCCTGCTACCCCAGGAGTTGATTCCCGTCTAAGGCATTCTTAGTGGATCCCTTTTCAACAAAAAAAAACATGCTTAACAAATTTCAAGTACGCAGGTCTAACAGTTCTAAAACAGGAATTTTTCCTATAAATATAACCTTCCTATACTCCTTAAATTAACCAAAATTACACAAAGCTAGATCAGCAGAATAAGGTGGATGCTGAGACACTTTCATTTATTTGTACTTAAGAAACTCAGCTATTAATCCGGCTGCATGGGAAGATGCACTGTCATGGGGAAGTTATTGTCCCTTAACAATAACTTGACCCCTCACAACCCTCCTTAGTAGTCGATTTTCGTTTTACTCTTTATTAGAGGAACTCCATTCTATGAAAAGAACAAGCCAACCAATTCTGAAATAGGTAAATGGAGTAGTTTAAAAATGGAAATATTTATCTATTACGCCTCTTAAACCCCCGAAATGAAACGGGGTTTAATTTTCGCGAAACCCATTTTGTAGCGGTTCTGTACCCAACGAAAGGAATCTGATTACCAAATTTCAAGACTGTCTGCCTAATAGTTTAATACTTGAAACCATTCACTTCGAGGAATTGATGAAAAAAAAACGAATTTTAAGATATATCCATGTCTTCTTCTGAGTGTAAACGAAGTCCACGTAAGTTCATTTTTAGATTAAAAAATAACCAAAATTACACAAAGCTAGATCAGCAGAATAAGGAGGATGCTGAGACACTTTCATTTATTTTTACTTAAGAAACTCAGCTATTAATCCGGCTGCATGGGAAGATGCACTGTCATGGGGAAGATATTGTCCCCTAACAGTAACTTCTTGGAAAATTTCTGGAAGACATTTGTGACAGATCTGTACGCGTCCTTCCAGTTTATACCAGTTTACTGTTATTGTCTTCTGTCCTTCCAACTGGATGGCTTTGATCAATCTAGTACTTCTGGAAAAAACAGCCTACATTACTTTTTTCATTGTTCGTTATAGTTTTTCATCATTGTTGGAGTGGGATCATCTTCCCATACTCCAAAGATCCATACGTTGCTTTCTTGACGAGTTGAAACTTCAAAAAAATGGCGTGCACTTTTCATCACCCATTGTAATTTTAAAAATATGCGGTGGTCACCATCATTTAACAATTTAATGGATTTTATTACTGATTCTGACACGTTCCTCTTTTTGGTGCTCCGTTAAATTAAGAGGAACCCAACAGCAAACTACTTTTTCAGACATCATTCTTCATGAATAATTTTGTATATGGTTGCGGATCCAAAGTTAAGTTCTTTTTGTATCATTTGGTAGGTACAGCAATTATCAACCATTAATATTTTGCGTATGTGAGACACATTATCCAGAATAGTGCCAACCATGACCTTCCTACGTGTTCTTCATCTTTAAGAGAATTGTGATCACTGCAAAACTCTTTAAACCCTCTGATTACAGTAGCACGACATTGAGATTTATCACCAAATGCTAATTGCAGCCGTTGAACGCTTTCCTTTTGATTTAATCCACTTTTAAAATCATAGAAATTCATAGCACGATAATGTTCTTGCGTTAACTCGATTTTTGAAGTCTAAAATTCATTCTACGCTAAACAACTTACAGTAAGTTAGTAAAAAGTTGTCTGTTGTGTTAAAATACTTCGTATTTTCAAATTAAACCGTATTTTTTGAAGTAAAACTTCTTTAAGCGCGCTTGATATGAGGAGTAAGCTGGTGAATGCTTGATGAGAGCGTTACGAAAAGTGTAATCGGGGGAAGCGAATGGACGTACGCTTGACTTGGGAAGGGATTAACAGATTACCTCAACAACAACCTTGGTGGAGTGCACTAAGCACCGGCTGCACTTCAGTTCATAACTGCAGCAAAGCCGAGCGCGGTCAAAGTGAAGGAGTGTGACCACTTCGCGAACCCACGGCTACTTTTCATGAATGACAGAAAAATGTTGTCCGTGGTAACTTTCAATTTCCAAAATCTCAGAAAGCTCCTGTCAGATTTGAGCGATCCCGTAATTCATTCAAGAACTATTTTGTTTCTATCAGAAACCTAGTCAAATGACGATAAAATTGTTGACATCCCAAATTTTATTTGTATTGCGAAGTTTAAGAGTAAATATGTGAGATCAGCAGGAGTAGCAATTTATCAGAAATCAAATGATGCCTCGAATATAGTAACTTAGAACACATGGACATTTTATTACGATAGATTCGGGAAATTGATAATGGTCAATCAACAATTGGTGATATATGTGCTGCTCCTGTGTTTTGGACGATGGAACAAACATCAAAATGGTAGTTGTTTACATTTCGCCCGATATAACACAGTTAATAATATTATCAAGTTTTTATATAAAAGATTTATGAGATTTACGGTCGAGTTGGCTCTGAAGAATTGGGAGAAAACTATCATACGATGCCACTAATTTTAGCGGGAGATTTCAATGCTAATTTCGCGTCCGAAGATGCACAACTCTTGGTACACTTTCTACAAGAAAAATTAGAACCACAAATGAATAAAATGAATAATAACCGAAATGCGCCTACCACAATACATGGAACAACAATCAATGCAGTTTTCTCTAGTTATCTTTCTAATTTTTATTTTTTTCATTTGCAGTCCTTTTTTATCACGCTTTTATAAGTCTCACTTGTATGTAACGGAATCTTGGAACTCGATTTTTTCCCACTTTTAAAAGTCAGATAAATTCGAAATTTTCCACACTTGTCAAGGACCGATGACAATACAATAATTTCCTAATTTTGTTCCGTTATTCTGATTAAGACATCTGGAATAACGAAATCCGACTAATTCCATATACCACTTCCAGATTTGACGATTTCTTGCTTATACCTTTTTCAGGTATGGTGACTAATTCCATGTGACAGTTCCAAATTTGGCGGCTAATTCAAAATTTAGCGAATCAAAGATTAAGATGCATCCCCAAAAATGAATACACTTGTTGTAAAAAGAAATTAAAAAAATTGGCAGTTCTAGAGAGTGCCGATAGAATTGAAAACTTAGAACTTTTAGAATTAAAATTTGAAATTTAATAATGTTTGAAATAATATTATCAACATCAATCTGGTTTTCACATCTATTGACACTCCGAACAACAAATAATGCATGTTTATATGGTTTTTTATTGTTCAAATATATTAAGAGCTGTGCAAAATCATGACAAAATATGAATACAATTCAATTGAAATAACAATTAATATAGAATCATATTATTTATGGATAGTATTTGCATTTACTTAAATTTCAATGTGCTTGATTTTTAACATTATTTTAATTGTTTGCATCATTGTCATCATTAATTTTAACAATACTTAGACTTTTTGTACTTTCAATTATTTAATTTTGTTCTAAAAAGATACAATAGTCTTATGGTAACTAAAGTAAGAAAAGAAAATGTTTGATTCAAATTTATCTAAGTATCGCGTAAAAACCGCATCGATCGTCGTATTATATTTTGTAGTACTGCACTTTCGATCATTGGACATATTTAAATTAAGTATTTCATTTAGAAATTCAATTAGTGGTAGATTTTTATCATCTGCAAAGTTAGTATTGAAGTCTCCACTTAAAATCATCGGTACATTATCATATATATATATTTTTCGCCAAATCTTTTTTCGAGTATTTCAGGATCTTCTTTGGTGTAAATCATCAAATATTCGAATAAAACTGTTGTATCTGTCTCATAGATTTTCCAGGCGAAATATAAACGGCAAACATTAATATGTATTGCCCATTCTTGGAATCGCAACGAGCAATGTACAGCATATACACACTGAACTTTTCACTAAATCCATTCAATTTCACTTATAAGATATACACAGCACTGTACGTCAGCTGTATAGCTACAGATATCCTGCTATAAGCATGTCGGTGACGCGAGCGCACGAGATTTCACCCATCCAAAAAGTGTCTGAGACGAACAGCACACTGCGCGTGCGCCAGTCAGAGCATGTCGGTGACGCGAATCCATAAATTTTCCCCTACCAAAAAGTGCTTAACTCCGCTAAAGAAGTTTTCAATTCAAAAAAGACTCGTGCATGTGAAAAAAAATAATTTATGTTCTAAATGCTAAATATTTTTTTTTATAAAGCAGTACATTCTTTGTTGCTCAATATCCCAAAATAAATAAATAAAGCAATACTTTTAGAAGTGATGATACGAGTTAACATTATAGCAATACGTTTAAAAGATGATAATACGATTGACACTTAATATTACCATGTGTTTATTCTCTCGCTTTCTCGTATGTCTGACCGGGTGGAATTTTGTAATTAATTTTAAACTGATTCCTGATGAGCCAGAGACTTGAAATTTGGACCTCAGCTCAGAAGTGGATGACAATGCAAGAAAATATGAATAAAAGAGGAAGAAAAAAAAAGAAAAGGAGGAATTTTATACTTTTTAGTCCGTTATAAAAACAAGGTACATTAAAAAAATTTGTATGAATAGAGAGGAATCTTTGTGAAATGAAACGATACGGGACTCATCCTATCCCTTAAGTGGTTAGAATAAATACACTTCAAACCCATTAATTAATATCCATTGAAGAGCAAGACTAATTCCAGCAGTTACGTAACTCCCCCCGATTCAAATATCAAACACAAGGATAAATTCAACAATGAGTAAATAATAGTTTGAAAAACTAAAAAAACATGCTTTTTTGTGGATCGAACTAAAATATGAAAAATAAATTACAGTTTTAAAAAATATAAAAAACACGTTTTATAGTGAATCGAAAGAAAAAGTAAAAAAATAATTCTTAATGCAAGAATAAAATGATTAACGAGAAAATTAAGGTCATTGGGGTAAAAGCGTAGGGCGCTTTGTACTACATTTTTACACTAATTTAGAATTTCGGATTAGAAGTAGTAAGAAATTATAACAATTAATAAAGAGCCCTCCACGATCTTACCCCAATGATATTAATTTTCTCGTCAATCATTTTATTCTTATATTAAGGGAAGTCAGTAGGGTAAAAATCATGGAATGATCGATTTTGAGTTTTTGATATTTCTGAAATCTGTATTTCATTACCTTTCTAGGGATATAACATTTATGTCATATTTTTAATTAGAACTATGTCAAAATGACTTTTAAAAAATCATCAACTGGAGGGCCACGCCCCCTTTTGAAAGATATTTGCCTTTTAAATATCCTGAAACAATTGCAAAGCCTTCTTTTTGTTTATTCAAACGCAATTATCTTTAGATAACAGTTGACTGTTCGATTAACTGTATTAGTTTGGTGGCGGAATTTCGAGTTACAACATGTTTCCAAGAGTTTTAAAGTATTATTTCTTAGTATTGGAAAATTTACTTTCACAAGGTACGATTTTTTTCAAAACTACTATTTTCAAAATTTATAATTTTAAAATTGCTTTTTAAAAAAATAAAATTTTTCTAAATTTACTGTATGTGAAAAAAAAAGCTGCAAATTTACATTATATATTCCTTATGCATTCTTGTGGATACTGAAGTGATATTTTGAAAATATTTCAACAAAATAAACATTTAGCTAAGAGCACATGTGTGAAAAAACAAACAACTTTGAATAAATTCAGTGATGATAAATCTGTTTTTAAAAAAAAACTAATTTTTTTAAAAAAAATATCACTTTAGTATAAATATAAATGTTACTTTACTGTACAGACAAGTTTTTAAACTTAAATATTCAAAAGTTTTTGAATGAATTGTACATACAAAAATTCAGATGTGTAATACCGTTTGTCGTTGCAAGAAGCTGGTTAAATACATAAAAATTCCTAAATATCATGTTTAAAAACATAAAAACAGTTTTATTTTTGCTGTTTAAGAAATCATGTGTACAATTTAGAGAAACTTTTGAAATTTAAAAGTCTTAGAAACTTATGTTTGCATGTGAACACACAAAACACATATGAAAACTTTCGAAATGACGTAAAATCATGTTTTTTCAAATGCACACCAAAACCATATACATAAATTTTTTCCCATTATATTTATGATGATATTTGCTCTACTTTGATATTTGTAATACATAAATGCTACAAATTCTTCTAAAATTTATAGAGATTTTGTGGTAATAGATGTAAATTTTACAAAATATCTCGTTAAACAAAAACTGAAAAATGTTATGTATGTATTTTCTGACAATTTGAAAACATTTTTGATGCTTTTTTTACTTAAAATATATTTACTTGATGCTAATGTTGAATAAAATGTGGCAGATATATGTTGGAAGTCATAATTTTTGTGATAAAGTGACATTTCATGTTAAAAATGCATTTTTCAAAAAGTTTGTTTATAAAAATTTATGTTCTTTTTTCTCAGAAAGTAATGCAAGGATGCTCATAAAATTTCAATAAAACATAACTCATATGTACACTGAACATAACCATGTACACTGAAGTGTGCCTTTATAAATTTTCCCAAAATATTTTAACATAAAGCATTTATCGTAGAAAAAAAATGAAAATTTTCAAGAAATTCATAGTAATATTTTTATGTTGCATGGTTTTGAAAAAACTTAACATTATATTTGAAATATCTCACTTCAGCATAAATATTAAAGTCTAATTAATATTCGGAATAAATCAGAAGTCTTAATATTTAACAATTTCTGAGAAAAAGTACACATATATATGTGATGATACAGGATGATTTTTGTCGTTACTTGTAAAGCTTGTTATACACATAAAATTACATAAATTTCATGTTTAAAAACATAAAAACAGTTTTCTTGTTGTTTTGGATATCATTTATGTAATATTTAAAGAAACGTTTTAACTCTGATATTTTAAGAAATTGTTTTTACATGTGAATATACAAAGCACTAGTGAAACTTTTCGAAATGTCATATATTCATGTATTATATTTCTTAATTTGTGTCTTCTTTTTCTATAAATTTATTGTATGCATGAACTGGAATTTTTTATTTTATATTTCATATACATTGTGTATACTGAAGTGAAATTTTTGAGATATTCCTCAGACATTTAGCTAAAAAGCAGATGTCGTAACGTAGAAAAGGAAATTTTTTTATAAAATTCATTATTCTACTGTGCAAAAATTACATTTTTAAACAGGCTGATCAATTTTTAAAAAAAAATTCACTTCTGTATGAAGATAAATGTTAATTTATTGCACACATAAATTTTTAAGCTTTGTTTTCAATAGATTCTTAGTAAAAGGTACATAAATATATCCCAAAATGCAATGCCCTTTTTCGTTGCACAAAACTTGTTACATACAAAAAATACACAAATTTCATGTTTAAAAACATAAAATCAGTTTTCTTGTTGTTGTTTTGGATACCATTTATGTAATATTTTAAGAATCATTTTAATTCTGATACTTTAAGAAATTGTGTTTACATCTGAATTTATAAAACACTAATGAAATTTTTCGAAATGTCGTATTATGATGTATTACCAAAACCATATTTTCATGTATTGACACATTTTTACATGGTATTTATGATGCTTATAGTCCACTTGGATGGACAGTAATGTATCAGAACAGAAAATTCTTCAAAAATTGATGCATAATTTGAGAAAAATGATGCAAATGCTATAAAATATCTCGATATATTAAAAGTGAAAAATGCTATACATGTATTTTCTGAGGAATCTAAGTAAAAGAAATAAGTAAAAAGTCTTAAAAGTTATTGAGAATATGCTAATATTTAAAAAAATAGTGCCAATGCAGATTGTAAGTTATAATTTTTTTGATGAAGTGACATTTTATAATAAAAATGCAATTATCTCAAAACTGTGTTTTTAAAAATGCGTGTACCTTTTTCTCAGAACCTATTCAACGGAAGCACTTGCAATCTTCACTGAATATTACTGATATCTAACTATATAAATTGAACGGATCTTTTATTAATATTCCCATAATATTTTTGTAAAAGTCAGTTATCGTGAAAAAAATGACATTTTTCAAAAAATTCATAGTGATACTGTTGCGATGAATGTTTTTGAAAAAACTAAACAATATATTTGAAAAAGCTTCCGATCAGTTTAAATAAAAAAGTCTAATTAATATACAGAAAAAATTTTAAGTCTGAGAAAGTCATTTAACAGTTTCTGAGAAAAAGGTACATCAAAATGCTCAATTTAACATTAGCGGGATAGGGGGTACCGACTTACCTTAAGAATTATTTGTTTACTTTTTCGTTTGATACACTATAAAGCTTGTTTTTTATTGTTTTCTAAAAACTGTAATTTATTTTAACACGCTATTATAAGTTTCACTTGTATGTAACTTAATCTTGGAACTCGATTTTTACCCACTTAAAAAGGTCAAATTAATTCAAAATTTGGCACACTTGTTAAGGACCGATGACAATACAATAATTTCATAATTTTGTTCCATTGTCCTTATCAGGATCGTCAGGAATCACGATAATCAGATTTGGCGACAATTCCAAATACCACTTCCAGATTTGGCAACTTATTGCACATACAATTTTCAGGTTTGGCGACTAATTCGATATACCATTTTCAGATTTGGCGACTGATTCCATACACCATTTCCAGGTTTGGCGACTAATTCCAGATTTAGCGACTAAAAGAATAAGGTATAACCCTAACATACAGTGTTTTTAATTTAAAGCTAATTATATGCAAGCGTAAAATACACTTTGGTTATTAGAAATAAAACAAACAAAATTTTTTTCTTTATGTGACAAAGTGGAGCATGGGTATGTGTTAGCAATTTTTTACCATAATATAAACATACTTTTCTGAAAATGAAAATAAAAAAAATGCTCGTGCATGAAAAATAAAATAATTTATCATCTAACTGTGAAATATTTTTTATTTTTATAAAGCAATACGCGTTTCGAAGTGATGATACGAATTAACATTATGGCAATACGTTTAAAATGGGATAATACGATTGACACTTAATATTATCATTTATTCGCTTTCTTAACTGTCTGTCCGGGTGGAATTTTGTAATTGATCAAACTGTGACTTTCTGATGAGTTACAATTTTGAAATTTGGACTATAGCTCACAAGTGGATGACAATGCATGAAAATGTGAAAAAAGGAACAAAGCGAAAAGAAGGATTTTTTTACTTTTTAGTCCTTTATAAAAACATGGTACATTAAATTATTTTTAATTCGAACGTTTTCTTCTTAACACAGTTTTATTTGTTTGGCCTGTTCTATAGAGACGGAATCTAATATAACGGTAAGGGACTGTGTGAGGCCCCGTAAACGGAGAGAATAAATCCACTTGAGACCCTTTACTTAATAACCATTTAAGAGCAAGACTAATTCCGGCTCCAAATATCAAATTCAAGGATAAATTCACCGATGAATAAGTGATAGTTTAAGAAACTAAAAAAAAAACGCGTTTTTTGCAGATCGAAATAAAAACTGAAAAATAAATTATAATTTAAGCAAGATATCAATCATTGGCATGGCCAAGTAATTTTAGAGCGTTTTTCACGTGTTGTATTTTACAATAATGCAACTAATGAACTTCTTACTAACAGAAAGTAGTACTGTACCACTCCTCTAAATGTACTACTACTGAGCTGAAAAGAAATAATGACACAGAAGTTACAAAAGCCCGGACAAGGTGACTTAACTCCTTGTCTAGGCATAAAACTCGCTATTATGTATTTATTCTTTTAACAAGGAAAAGTGTATACAATTAATAATAAATTAACTACTACATTACTAAAAGTTTATTTAGCTTAACTAACAAAGGCTTATGGAATGAAAAAAATGACTCGTATACGTAAACACTGATGGTGTAGTCAGTCAATTTTCCAAAGATTGCATCGATAGTGGTGCCAGAATCAGTTGTTGGGGTTCAGGTGGTGATAGCATGTCGAGGTCAAGTTCCGTTTTCAAATATGTTCTTAATGTACCGTTTGCATTAGTCAAATCATTGTCATTGCACTTTATTACTTTTAGTTTTCAAAAAAACTATTTTCGCTTCACACTATATATCTTATCACTTTACTGTTTAAAAAAAGAATTAAATTAAAAAAGTAAAATCAGAGCCTTTTATACTTGCTTTCTGAACTTTTTTTGTGAAGATTTTCTCCAAAATGCAGGTAGATTTTTTTTATAAAAAACTTTTTGCAAACAATAAATTTACTAGGTAAAATTTGAGAAAATTTTGTTATAAGCTAGCGAAATTCAGGAAAATTTGTAGGAAAACTATGGGAACATTTAAATATGATTCGGCTTATCTAGGGCACAAATGCAAACAAATGCCAAAAAACCTGAGGTCAATTGGTTGCTTATTGGCTGAGAAAAAGGTACGACAAAATATAGAACGAAGACGAAATTTGCTTCCTAATAGCACTACGTGAAAAACGCGCTAAAAAAACTAAAAAACACGCCTTTATACTAAATAAAAAAAAAGGGAAAAATAATTTTAAAAAAAAGAATTAAATGATGAACGAGAAAATTAATTTCATTGGAGTAAAAGCGTGGGGTGCTTTGTACTACGTTTTTACAATAATTCAGCATTTCGGAATAATTATAACAATTGATTGTAACAATTAATATATTTATAGAACAACCCACGCTTTTACCCCAATGACATTATTTTTCTCGTTCATCATTTTATTCTTATTTTTAGAATTATTTATTTTTATTTTCAGAAAAATTGGACAACTATGGTAATTGCCGATGCAAACAGTTTTGCTTATATAGGGTTGTAACTTAATCTTTTAGTCGCCAAATCTGGAAATGGGATCTGGAATTAATCGCTAAATCTGGAAATGGTATATGCAATGAGTCGGAAAATCTTAAAAAAGGATATGAAAATAGCCGCCAAATCTGGGAACGGTATAATGAATTAGTCGCAAAATCTAGAAGTCGTTATTCCTGTTGTCCTGATCAGAACAATGGAACAAAATTATGAAATTACTAGCTGGTATACCCGTTCTTCGCAAGGGTGAATTGAAGAATTAAGCAATACAGGTTGAAGGATAAAGAAGTTTTTAAAAGGTTAATTTTACGTGAATTGTAAATTAAACACACAAAAAAGCATTTTGCATATTTTAGCTGAACAAAAAAAAAAAAACATATTTATTAATTTTTAAGTCTGTAGATCTAATATCTGATAAAAATGATTTTTTTTATTTATACCGTCTCGTAACTATCTTGTGGGTTGATTTTGGAAAACACCTTCCTATACTGAACTCTGCTCAGCAAAAATAGCATATTGTTACAAATTTTGTGTAATGAGGGCTTAAAATAGCGTAATAGTGTAATACAGGCTGTACAAGATCATGACAAAATATAAATACAATTCAATTGAAATAACAATTAATATACAATCATATTATTTATGGATAGTATTTGAATTACTTAAATTTCAGTGTACTTGATTTTTAACATTATTTTAATTGTTTGCATCAATGTCATCATTCATTTCAACAATATACTTAGACTTTTTGTGCTTTCAATTATTTCATTTTGTTCTGAAAAGATACAATAGGCTTATAGTAACTAAAGTATGAAAGGAAAATGTTTGATTCAAATTTATCTAAGTATCGCGTAAAAACCGCATCGATCGTCGTTTTATATTTTATAGTACTGCACTTTCGATCATTGGACATATTTAAATTAAGTGTTGCATTTAGAAATTCAATTAGTGGTAGATTTTTATCATCTGCAAAGTTAATATTGAAGTCTTCACTTAAAATCATCGGTACATTATCATATTTTTCGCCAAATCTTTTTGCGAGTTTTTCAGAACCTTCTTTTATATAAAAAATGAAATGTTCGAATAAAAATTGTTGTATCTATCTCATAGATTTTCTAGGCGAAATATAAACGGCAACCATAAAAATGTATTACCCATTCTCGGAATCGCAACGAGCAATGCACAGTATAAACACATTGAACTTTTCACTAAATCCATTCAACTTCACTTTTTGATATACACATTACTATACGTCAGCCGTATAGCTACAGATATACTGCTATAAGCATGTCGGTGACCCGAACACACGAGATTTCACCCATCCAAAAAGTGTCTAAGGTGAACAGCACACTGCGCATGCGCCGGTCAGAACATGCCAGTGACGCCGACCCATAAGATTTTCCCCTACCAAAAAGTGCCGAACGCCGCTAAAGAAGTTTTCACTTCAAAAATAAATCTTGGTGGGAAAAAGTGTGCATTGAAGTTTTACTTAAGAAAAAAACACTCGCCTAAAAAAGTTTTCATTTCAAAACTAAGCGTCACGAGCACGATTTCCGTCTAGAAAAATCGAGTAGCGTAGCGGATACGAACCTAACGCTTCATTTAAATTCATTCTTCCTCAAAGACTTCAAAAATGCATACTGATTTCATTGCAGTTAAAAGAAGCATTTAGTTTAAAAGCAGTAGTATTTGAAAGCTGTGAAACGTATGCTGGATCATTGATTATTTTAGTTACGCAGTATTATTCGAGGCCTGTTGGTGATGAATGTCATAAATTTAAACGTGGCCAAGGCACGAGATTGATACCAAAGTTGTCTTATTTCACTACATTTTACGGTTGGAGAACTTATAACATGGTTGACTATTATCTGTGTCTCTATTTACATTTCAAAATCACTGAAAAGGAACTTCATGAAATGCACGAACAAAGCTGCCAACTCTCACTTTTAAATGACCCCCAGGGGGCTCACCTTCTTTAGGTGAGTACGGGTGTCACAATCCCGAGGTGCCCTAGTGGTCTTTTCCTTTTCCCACGGGGTTTACTGTCTTTGGTAAACACGGGCTTCATGAACTCGGGGTACCCTAGTGATCCTTCTCTATTTTCGACCCTCTTTCTTGTCATTCAATTCATTCTTTCTTTCTCTCTTCCCGTCTAGACCACAGATATTAAAACAAATGTTTGGCGCAGTATAGCCGAAATCGGCTCTTGCGCCAATAAACCCCTAAATCACTCACTCACTCACTCACTTTTAAATGTTGCTATCAGTGGTGTAACGGAAGATCCCTTGGAAAGTCAGGATTTAGGCCCTAAGCCCAAATACGTACCTGGTGTCAATCAGGCTTTGGGCCTCCTAGGATCCCTAAGCCCTCCCACAATGCGGGGGTTCTTGCTACGCCCCTGGATGCTAGATACAGTTTGAAAAGTAGCTCCTCACCAAACTCAGAAGGAAATATTTCCAAATGTGGTAGCTAAAATTAAAAAAAGAGCATATTTCACATTCCATAATACGTTTATTTACTCGTCCGTTTCCAAACTAAATGAGGTCAGAAAATATAAACAAAATGCCCTAATATTTTTGTGGATCATCCGCTTTTTCAAGGATCCCAATATTTCACGGACAAATGGAAAATGTCCGTTATATTTGTTACAATACTCTTGAAACTCTCTTGAAACACGTTAGCTCCATTTTTTGAATTGGGATGCACGGCAATATATGATATCTTACGATGTTTAACATTCATGCGATCGTAAATGACTAATAAGCGTTGAAAGAAATAAAGATTTATTTCCTAGAAAATGCAATTGTCATGCATCAAACGTAACCTATTCTTAATAACTTTCAAAGTGAAATTGATCCAACTTGTTTTCCTGAAGACAGCACGAGAAACAAAAAACGCGTTTCAAAAATAATGATTTGCTCCCAGCAACTCTTTTATGTAAAGAAAAGTGGAGCATTTAACAAGCTCCCTCAACTGGAACAAGCATTTAATTGAGAATTCGATTCAAATGACCCCGTGGAAACAGCTTCAGAGCTTGCAATTCTTACACGCCCGAATTACAATTCTAACGTAACAGTGGGGAGAAAAAGAGAAACAGTTTCTTTATTTAGAGTCCCAATAATTCCTTTACGAATACTTTCAAGCAAGCAATTAGTTTAAGCTCTTGTTTTGTGCACTCTATGATTATAAATTTCAGTTTCCTCGTTATCACCAACTTTTAGTGATTTGTTTGATTCTGTTTAATTTATTATGCCAATCAAAGGAAAAATCTACGTGTGTATATGTGGATGACACAGCGAAATAACGGAAAGATGTACGGCATTTGGTACACTAACTCCGCAATCGATGGGGATTTTTCAATAATATTTGTTGCATTAATTTGACTTCATTTAGCATTGCACTATAAAGCAACACAAGGACTAATGTCAACAAACCTCGTAATTTTCTAACATAGTCGAGAGACGAGGACGACTACACATGAGTTAGCCTCTTCTTCTCGAAAGTACCACACCACGCGAACAGAAGGAGTTTGAGCCTCAGCAGATTTAACGTGCATCAGTAATTCAGCACAGCAAGACTTGAGTGACACTGGGGCTCGAAATCATGATGCACCGACCACAAACTCGTGATCATTACCATTAGACCAGGGATGTAGAACCAATGGCAAGCGTGCCATTGATGGCACACGACCCGATATTTTGATGACGCCACCGATAAAAACTGTTTGCATTTTAGTTCAAAAGAACGAAGTTAACTATGAAGTATTACGATCAAACATGAGTAATTAGGGCTCATTGCTATAGTGTTGCCTTAGTTACGTCGTGTGCTACAACTGTTAATGATGTGTTCTCGCATAGCGTAATAAACTTCGCTGACACAACTATATTTTAAAATGTTTGTGTAATATTTATGGTTTTTAACTGTTATTTAAAAGGACAAGTCCAGCAAAAAACGAATAAGTACAAGATAGTAAGTGCAACAGAGAATTTCAAACTTGGTGGACCGAGAAACATGGCATGATTAATAAAGGCAACACAGCGATGAGTCTTCTTTGTTCTGAAACAGGTGTGTATAGAGCGTCGTCTGTAAAACGGATTTCAGACACATTTAATTGTTTGAAGAAACTGATTCACATTCGATTTTAATCATAGCCCCGATTCAGCATGCATTCTGCTAAAAGTAACATCTATAATCCTAATATAAGCTGTTTGTTATCTAATCTGCAACAACATAAGTCATTAATTATTAAATTTGAAAGCTCTTTTCCTGTCCATCTTTCAACTGGAAGGAAACCTAAAAAGTTTCTAAACGATAACTTCATTAGAATTAAAATTTTTAATACATATACATCTTGCCAAAAATGTCTTTTGTTTGACCTTACTAGCATCACAGGTGCAATCTAAAAATATTGAAAAGCATTTGGCTTGTTTAATTTTATGAACAATTAGTAGTTTAATGTTCTTATGTAAAAGAGAAATTATCTCGTTCTGAATATTTACCCCTAGAAAGTGTATTTTAGTTTCTTGATTTTTTTAGCACTCTTCGAACATGTTCCTCCATTATCGGATCAAACTTGACAAGTAATTGAATTATTTTTATAAATGACCATTATTGGAATTGGATAGTTTGTCATTCCTACCCCACAAAGTGCTAAACAATTCTAAGCAAGCATTATTAATGTTGCTACAATGCGTTGAAGCACCTCGCACCAATAATTAGTCTCCGCAGTAATTAGTCTTTGCGTGTCGATGTCAGTTGTTTTGCAGCATTGTACTCTCTGACTAAATTCAATCCAAGATTTTGACTTTGACTATGGTTCTTGGATGTTTCAACCAGGTGCTTCCAACTTTTAAAACATTCTTAGGAAAGAGAACTAATGACACCGCCAAAAGGTTTGCAGCAAAAACAATATAGAGTTTTTTTTTGTAAGGGAATAGACTAACCATTTACGAATAAACATTTAAATGTTTTTTTTCTTTTTTTAAATTCTGGTATGATAATGTGAGCTTAAACTTCGACAGGTGTTGTCATGAGGAAAATTATACTCTATCAATTGCTTAGGGGGTCCTTGATTTACCGAAAAACATCTATCGGTATCTCATAGGATAGTTTTTGGTTTTTCCTGGAGGAATTCCTATTAGAGCAGAGCTACTATCGATTCTGTTTATTTCATCAGCAACATCTTCATGAAAGTCTAAATCAGACTCTGATTCTAAATTGTTTTTCTTTTTCTAGTGCCTTGTAAGAAATTCAGTAAACTTCCACCTTGTATTTTAATGTGGGTTTGTTTTTCGCGACGCTTCCTTTTGTAATGAGCACCGGATAGTTTTTTACCCACTTAATCAGACATTTTAAAATTTTAAAAAAAATTACTTAAATTAATTAGGGAAAGTATGAAGATAATTAACAGAGTGTTTTGCTTTCATACAAAAATATTTGAATTCATCAAATGTGCCATTTGAATTAAAAATCGATGTGTTTGAGATTTTCCAATATCTTTTCGTAAATTTAAAACAAAGAGTAAAAAGTCCTTATTTTACTTTTGTTTGAACACTGTATTGATTTATGTTTAATATAACTATATATAGAGAGAATTGATAACTATATGAAAGTATATTCTAATAAAGTATATTTTTCAATATTAAAATTGGGAAAAAACCCAATTTAATATATATATATATATATATTTGTGATGATTTTATTTATATAAAAATATAAAAAAATATATATAAAAATTTATTAAAAATATATATAAAAATATTTTGCTAACTCTTGATTTTGTGCCTACATATTTGTGGATATGTTGATGTGTAGTTTGTGGTTGAATTGGGGTCTACTGAGATGTTGCTCATTGTTACCTTTTTTATCATTGTGATTAGAGGGTTGCTATTAACATTTTATTATGTTCTTTTCAAGATACTTCACCTTTTGAATAACTATGAATATGAAAATTAACAAATTTTATGTGACTGGCAATATGTCATACCTTGGTATGGCATTGCTCGGTGGTACAGTATAATGGTATCTGTTGCCATCGTCATACATTTACCATACAGTAGAGCCTTATTTTTCTGATTTGGTATATATTTCGGTATGTCTTTTGTGAATTATAGATATGGGCACAAAAATTCTGAGTTAGCATATAAAAAAACTAAAAAAATTTTTAGGAAATACAAAAAAATTTTTAAAAAAAAAATTTTTAGGAAATACAAAAAAATGTGTGAGTTTTTCTGATATTCATGATTCTTTTAATTACCCTTATGATTCTGGGCCATATGTTGCTAAGGTTTATAAAACTAGAATCTTTTGGAACTCCAAATATAATAGGAGATTATCTCATATGCCAGAACATAAAATTAATATTTGAATGGTAGAGATGAAGTTCAAAGAGATAGGCGTTATGCTAATATATCTGAAACTAAACTTTTCAAAGATATCCATTGTCGAAAACTTAAATTCAGGTCTTGCACTGACAAAAGATGCAAGGCTTGTATCATGATTAGTGATGAACAGTTAGATATGAATTCGAGTTATATTTTTTGTAAAACCTTTAATTGTGTTTACAGAATGTTATGTAATGTGGTGTAAATTCTCTTACATAGGGCAGACTTCGAATACTATTAATATTAGACTAAATCAGCATAGATCTGATTCTAAGAGATTTGAGTGTAACAAAAATCAGAGTAAGGTTGAGATCGGGCACTTTAACAAGCATGGATTAATAACATAGCTGTACACATACTTAAAATAGTGCCAAATACCAAACAGAGATTGTGGTTTGAAAACTTTGTATAGGTGCATTTAGAACATTTTATCCTTATGGTCTGAATATAATATGGAACGGCAGAAATGTTTGCCATCATTTAAACAAAAATCTGAAGAGTCATTATTTATTCCGAAATTCGATAAATCTTTTGGTAACAACATTAAAGTTGGAATCTCAAGAATTTCAAGATCTAAGCGTGGAAAGAGAGTTACAAGAAACAGCACTACTCTCAAGAGGTCTATGTTGGAGTTAGCTAATAAATTTGATGATAACTTTAATGCAGGCTCAATTAAATCTTTTATGTTTGGAATGAATAAAACAGAAATTAAAATTATGACAGATATTTTAAGCAGATGTAAGTTTTTGGATTCCCATGGTATGCATATGATTAGAGATCTTAATAATTATCTAGTACAAAAAATGAATATCAAATTAGATGCAGTAGAAAATACACTACAGAATATTGTACCATGTTATTTATGAATAAATCCTTTAACAAAATTAATTTTTCAGGTATATTTCAGAAATATCAATCCTTTTTTCCTATTAAAAATATTATTATTAAAAAGGCTTTCAAATATAACAAGAAACTTGGTAGATTTATTTTCAATTATAATCAAGTTTCGGGAGCTCCTATGTCCGGAGCAGTGTAAATGCTATTTGTATTGTGATTATATCGATGGCATATCATCAGCACGTTGTCACTGGAGACCTTGGCATTGTAAAAGATGATTTATTGAGAAATTTTATGGGAAAAAGGTACTGGCTTTAGACTTATGATCACAAAAAATAAATCCAACGTTGTAAAACAAATCACAAGAGATTTGGATACTTCTACCTTAAAAATGGCTATTAAATACGGAATGCCGATAGAAGCATTCAATCAATTAGATCTCTTGTAGCAATAGAAATTGGAAATTTGGATTTCAGCGTTGAAAATGAAATTATGTATAAAGACCTTAAAGTATCGATAGATAATATTCAAAAGGATTTCGTGATAACTTAGTTGATAAAAGTCTCTGCTAATTATGCAATAATATGTAAATATTTTATAGTAAATTATTAAGTGATCATATTTTAAAGAATAATGCATTTCAAAAGTCGATTCACAGTAATAGAGAAGATGATAATCGTCTTTTGGCTTTAAACAAAAGATTAAATATTCATCTCAAAACTATTAAATACCCACGAATTTTTTTAACACCAAAATTCCACAAAAATCCAATAAAATTCCGTAGTATTACTAATGGGTATAATACATATATAACGAAGTCTGGGAAGATTTTACAATCCCTTCTTCAAAATACTATCGATGGCTTTCAACACACAGCAATAATTAAAAATAGCTTAGAGATTGTTAGAGTCACGAAGGATATGACAGTTTTTTCCATGCACGGCTTTGACTTCGAGGACCTTTTTAATTCTATTGATATAGATGATATGATTAGAGTTCTACATTTAATTTATGATAAATATGATTTGCATAATTCAATGAAAAAGGAAAAATTTGATATCCTGGTTAATCTTGTTTTACAAGAAAATTTCATAGCATTTGATCAAAATCTTTTTAAACAGATCAGAGGATTACCTCAGGGTGGTCCTGCCAGTAATAGTTTAGCTAACTTATATTTACATTTTTTTGAAATTGATCATATTTTTGATGATTCTTTCTTATTATACCGTTATTATGATAATAGTTTTTGGTAAAAATAGTGAATTCAAACCAAATATTATGTTCTACCCTGACAATCTCAACCTTCTTAAAACTAATTTTAACTCTAATATGGTTGAATTCCTAGATTTAGACTTGCATCTTATTGACAATAGAGTAGTCTGTAACATTTATGACAAAAGAGATTCTTTTAGTTTCCATGTAATTAAAATTCCTGTATGGAACAGCAATTTGCATCTATCAATTTACAGAAATATTGTTTTGAATTTTTTACTTAGGAATGATAACTTAACTACCAACAAAATAGATAAATTTAATAATATCAAGAAATTCTTCCAATGCTGCTTAGATCATGACTATCCTTTTAACTTCTTAAGAACATATATTCATCACAAATACATTAATCGTCTTGCTATTTCTGATTTCAAAACCACCATACAACAATAGGATTTCAAAGTCAGCATTTTAGTGGTTTTGCTGTGAAGATTCTGTTTTAACACTCTTCACACAGTTTATTTTTTAAACACCCTTCTTAAAAATCCTATAATATGAAAAATTTCTACATTTTTAGCAACCAAACCAAATTTCTACATTTTGACAACCAACCAATTTTCTACATTTGTGACAACCAACCAAGTTATAGCCTACTAAATTTGAATGTAATCTTTCTTGGCGTCTTCCTTACAAGCTGGTATAAAGGATGCGTTTAAGTGCAATTTAGATTTTTACACAACATATATAAGCTTTCCATCGGTTTCAAGAGTGTTGGATCTCTCTGTGAGCAGAAGTTTTAAAATCTTTTTGGAAGAATCCTTTTACTGGGTAATTCTTTGATATTTTTCTGCTTAACATTTTGGGAGAATTTTTGCTTAATAGTAGTCGGTTGTTCTTTCATATTTCTATGAGATTTTTATACTTTGGATTTTTATATTTTGGATTTTGTATACTTTAAATTTCTATTTATTTTATTTTGGTCTTTCCTACCGAGTTGCAAAGGGGAAGGTTGGCGCCTTCAAACTAGTTTAACCCCACTTATTCGGTCCTAAGTCCGAAATTGCATTTTGACTCGCTAGTTCTTATTTGTATTTCATTAGATTTGATCTTAATTTTTTTTTTTTTTTCCTGTTATGTTCTATTTATATAAAATTTTTTCCATATATATATATATATATATATATATATAATTTAATTTTATATATATATATTTTCAATAATATATAATTTTTATATATAGATGATCTAGTTGCATTGGTAAAAATAATTTTAATCCCAGTATTATCTTTTTCCTGATTTCTGAGACCTATTTAAGATTAATACTAATCCAGTTAAAATTAATTCTGGAAGCATCATTGTTTATTAAAGATAAAAATTACTTATAATATTTATGATAAAAAAGAGATGATTTTAATTTTAACATTATTAAAGTGTCATACTGGAAAATTTCCAGCTCTTATCCATTTCTATATATATAAATATTATTTTTCGCTATATTTATCGAAACAATGTATTAATTAGCGATAAATCTAATATATATTTGAATTTTAATAATTTATTAACCAATGTATTGAACATGTATATCCTACTTGAAATTTTCTATACAATTATATTTCTAATAATTCTCAGTGAAATGACAATATGTAATAATAGAGCAATTTTTAAAATTATTTTTACAATTAATCGAAAGATGGCGCCCCATGTTTAATAAATCAATAATACTATATTTAATGAAATCATTATGTAAGTTTGCTT
>BMAO01006617.1:0-75114 GCA_019973975.1 Trichonephila clavata
GGTGATGATTTTTAAATTTTAAATCAAATAATTTTATTCTTCAAATGTATTAGAACCATTCCAAAATTATTAATAAAAATCTAGATCCATTTTAAAAGGAAGTTTCCGATTATCATTAAATGGCGAAAAAATACTAATTCGTAAAAGAATAACCATTTCCCAGTGGTCACTAGTGTTACTTCTAGAAGAGCAACGTTCAGAGAACAAATTCTAATTTCGATTTCTCCATAGTTAAATTTGTTAAAGGATGGTTTGTTCAACGATGGGAATAGGTGTTTAAATATATCAGATTTCCCTCCCAAGCTTGGTGAGTGATCCATCCTCTGGAGTTTTCCTTCTGTAGTAAATACAAGCGGTGCGCATCCTTAATGTGTTACTTTTCGTTCTTTATTTTCTATATATAACTTTATCCTTATCAATTTTTCTTACGTTTACAGTGTTCAGTCTGAAACTCGGATACACGTTATTTCGTAATTTGGCTGCTATTTATCATTGCTTGCCGAAATAGGATATACACAACAATAAAACTCACCAACAATTGTGTTGACTGTTAGAAGCTGTTACACATTAAATTCCTATGGATCTTAAATCCCAAGTCAGATCCTAAACATTATCAGTTTGTTACGGATAAAATTGAGATATCCATAGAAAAGGCGTTATTGTAGGAGAAGTTCATTCAACTAAATCAAATAGGATTTTAACGTCAGGTTTTTTTCTTTCTTATGTTAAAGAAAGACAGAGTAATGAAGAAAATTTGTCCACATCGTGAATTAAAACTCAATTTAATTGCATCCTTATGTCTTAGAATACAAAGTAATTTTATCCGTAAAACTAAATTTTTAATTTTAGTCAAGTAGAAAAGCAGAAATTTACATTTATGTGAACTAGACATTTTTAATACATAATTCTTTGACAGGATAAATATAAGGGGAAAAATTTCTTGTCACATTTCAAATCAGTCAACTTATTATAATTTTTTTTACTACTGACTTGCAGAAGATTCCATAACTCAAAAGGTAAAGAACCAAGAAAATTGTATGTAATTCTAGCGGTACCCATAAGAGGAATGGGAAGTTGAGGGTTCATCCCCACCATGAACGCCCTGGTTCATCCTGATCATTTAAAAAAGCTATGTGTCAGTTTTACAGGATAATTAGTTTTAGCAAGAAAGCTTTTTTCTTTGATAACGCATATATAGTATAGAAGGCGCCATCTACTGATATCTTAGTTAACTAACGTGTGTTGTACTATTATAATCAAAGGCATATCGATTCAAAGGTGGGTTCAGTTCCATTATTATAATTTTTCCTAACACACTTTGCATTTTTACTAAGTTATTGCTATCTTAGACATGGGAAAATTTACTGGAACTATCAATCAAAAACCAGTGTCGAAAACTATAAGATTATAACAAAGAACTCTATGAATGGTTTAACTGAACCAACTACACAACGAAGTTTGCAAATTTATCAAACTAGTTAATCTGATTCAATCCAGATCATTCAAAAAAGCCACGTGTCAGTTTCACAAAGTAATTCTTTTTAGCAAGAAAGTTTTTTTGGATGTCATAGGTGATATTGGTGGCGCCATCTAATGAGAGCTTAGTTAATTGACGTGGGTTATACAATTACTGTAAGGGTTGAGCACCTTTATTTTAAATTATTCTTAAAAACTTTATTTCTTTAATTGTGTTTTTGGTATCTCAGACATGGAAGACTTACGGGGAGTATCAATCAAAACCAGTGTCGAAAACTACAAAGATATTACTATAGTACGCCGTATGATTTAACAGAACCAACTCTTCTTCAAAGTTTGCAAATTAATCAATTTAATTAGTAATAAAACACTATTAATCTCAAAATTCTGTTCTCTTGAGAAGAACAAAAATATTTAAATAACCACTCCTTGTACGCCTGATTCGGTCTAAATTTGCAGGTATCTTTACATTATTTATCTCTGCAATGATTTGCAATCAAGAGAAATCCAATAGTATTTTGAATTATATATTACCACAATTTTTGGAACAATATCATTTGCTAAGATTATGTTCTCACTATGTTGCATCCATAAATTACATGGTAATGATGCCAACCAATATAACCACTGTAGAAATTTATATTCCAAAATAAGCACTCGAGCAACTGAAAGAATTTACTGTGATAAATGACTAAATTAAATCCAGATTTGAAACCCTTCATTTGAAAATTTCTGTATGAAAGTGTCATACTAAAATGCAACTTCAGACAGATTTAAAAGTTAGAAGCGTTAATTAAAATTGTCAGGACGGTTTCCTAGGCAACGAAATGATTTGTCAACTATTCCTTGTCTCATTATTACGAATTACAGTAGTCGGAAAAAAAATTTTCTCGTAATGAAACGGTTATTTTGCGAAAGCACTACGGCTAGATCATTTTGTAGAGAATTCAAGTTCGTCATTTGATCTGCAGTTTTTGAAATTCTACACTTATCCACTGTAGAAATATCCTGTTGTAAGACCAATAAATATTGAGCCTTAATTCCTTAATGCAGGCAAATGGGTTTTAGTCTGAAGTAATTACAAATTATTATTTTTGAAATATTAACTTTTAAATAAAATAAGATTTTCATAATGGTCAAATAATTTGAAAATTCAGTTATACGTTATATAATCTGATAATAATTATATAATTCGATTATTAATAGCATTTAATACTATCCATGACAATATGAAAAATAATGTATATATTTTTTGACTTAATATTTATATGTAGTGTTAAAATGTTTCGTATAAAAGAATGCTATAAGCATTTTGCTTACTATTATTTAGTACCCTTACAATATACTCCTAAAATTTGTTTATTATATAATATGTCTATATATATATATATACAGGGTGTCCAGCCTTAATGTGACCTAATAGCTAATTCCCGAACCGTTCGGTTTAGATATGCACTTCCAATTTGAAAAATGTTTTAAAACAGGTAAGGAATGTTTTTACGTGCTTTTCGAACCAAAAAAACCCATTTAAAAAAAAATACAAAAATTAATTTTTATACGGTCTCCAAGTCCTATCATTTATATTTAGAAAAAGATGCAGTACACAAAAACAAAGTAAACACAGAAAGTTTGCTTTTATTACCATAAAAACTGGCAGAGTTATGGAACTTTGAAAATCCTACTTTATATGCATTTTCTAGGCTACTTTCAAGAAGCTAGTAAGGGGCCGTCTCCAAAGTGAAACTAGTTGGAACTCTGCTAGGAAATTTTCGCTCTTGCACGTCACTCTTATGTAAATCGTTTTTAAATTTAAAAGCATACGTTAATAATACACTAATTGAGTACTTATGAAATAAAATTTATTCTGTGTATGTGTAAGACAGAGAAAAAATAAAATATTTTGGACGAAGAAAACATTTTAATAGGAGTTCCAAAAAGTAGTCTTATATGCTACGGCTTCAGTCTGATTTGCTGCGTTTCTGCTGATCATGACGAACGTTAAAAATTTGTCGTGTAGTCGCTTGCAATTGCATACAGTCGTATTCTAATATTACGAATTCTAGTACGGGAGAACGAGATGCATACAAATGAAGAATACTGCGAAATGGTTCTGTTTTATGGGCAGTGTAATCGAAATAACAGAGAGGCGGCAAGATTTTATGCCATTAAATTTCCCACTCGAAGACATCCATCTTATTGCACAATTGCCCGTGCTGTTCAGCGCCTGTTTAAAACTGGGAGTTGCAATACATGTATTCCCTGTCTCGTGCCTTCACCATCATTTAAGTTAATTTGGTAAATCTGATATAATAAAACCCCTGATTCATGAATGGCGCATCATTCCACATTATGCTATAATTTGAACGGCAAATTCTGTATTATTTTACTGCCAATTGTTAAAACAAGGTGTTTTAATCTTTTCAGTACAAGTTGTATTTCTTTAATTTAATTTTTATTGTTTGCCATACCGCAATACAAATTGTCAATCTATGATGTTTACTACTATGTTTTAATTTTTCTATGATTATTTTTTTTTGCTCTATTTGTAGATAGTGAATTACTGTGCTCTAAACTCACTTTATATACGACCCCCTTTTCTGAGCAACTAGATGCTTCAAATTTATGTAGGCATAATTTGGTCAGTTTTTATCGTAATAAAATGAAACTTTTTTGTCTTTACTTTGTTTTTGTGTACTGCATCTTTTTCTAAATCTAGGACCTGGGGACCGTATAAAAATAATTTTTGTAATTTTTTTCTAAATGGGTCTTTTGGTTCGAAAAGCACGTAGAAACATTCCTTACCTTTTTTAAAACATTTTTTAAATTGAAAGTGCATATTTAAGCCGAATGGTTCGGAAATTAACTATTGGGTCACATTAAGGCTGGACACCCTGTATATATCTCCTAAGTCAGCAATTTTGTAATACTGCAGCATCCATATTTCTTTAATTACAATATCTGATTGAAAAGATCTAGATACAAAATCCATTATACTGTCGGATTAAGCCCCAAACAATCAAGAAAGAATTACATCTTTTCAAAATTAAAATACCAGGAAAAACAGGGAAAGAGAATAAATAATCACATGTTCAAGCGAAGGAAAACATCAGTTTTTTTTAGAAATAATGTACATGATTTGGGGAAATGTTTAAACTACTCAATAAAGTACGTGCAAGCTATTAAGTTATTATTCAACTAGGAATCACAAATAAATCTGTGAAAAATTGAAGATCTAATTTTTTAACATCCAAATTATTTTAAACATATATATATATATATATATATATATATTGCTCAGGTTCAAAATTTCTTTTCAAAGATGCTAACTTTTTTTACAAATGATTCATATTTATTTAACTTGAAAACAGTAATATTTATTTTTAGAAAACTTGAGTTACAAATTTTTTGATAAAACTGAGAGATAAATTGTTTGTGTAGTAGTGTGTATGAATTGTATGAATATTAAGATGCTAAGATAGATAATCAAAATCTATTAAAGATACATGAAATAAAATAATAGTAAAAGAAATACAAAAAGAAAAAAATCCAATAAAATTTGCGAAGTATGAGAATTCTAATAAATGTCTAAATACGTTTACGAATTGTATAAAAAAATTTTTTTAATGAAAATATTCCGCAAAATTAAGTCATCGAAATATACAAACGAAAGTACATTTGTCTCCATGCTAATCTGCGCTTCGCGTGAACCAATCAGCTCTTGTTTTCGCCATGGTCTTCATCGTAACTTTTGGGGTGAGAAGTTCATTCCCAACTATTTAGACTTAGCATAACAACCAATAAGAACACTCCCTCTCACAGGTGGAAGAGGGTTCATCTTTCATTCGAACATGTTAGTCAAACTCCAATTGAAATAAACTGCTTTTCCATTGTTCAGACATGCAACACTTCCCCGACTCCCATTGGTCGAGAGGAAATTAAGTCATTTAACCCTTCTCAGGCAAAAGATGAATTTTGTGGTTTTTTAAAAAAAGCTTTTTAATATATGAACTTTTATTTTCTCAACCATAAAAAGTTATTTTATAATACATTTTTTATTTTAACTTATTTTTAACATAACTTTATATATATATATATATATATATATATATATATATATATATATATATATGTGTGTGTGTGTGTGTGTACATATGTATAAAGCAAGAGATCAAAACCCAAGAGAGCCAAATGTTCTATGTATACCCTTAAGTATAGACGAGAAACGAAGGATAATTTTTTTCTGGCTTTAAAAATATTTGAAGTTATTCATGTATCATAGGGTCCTTTTTTTAGTTCAGTTAGACATGGGGTACACAAGTTATGAAAATAAATTTAGTTTTTGAATTTTCTAAGAAAGTACAGTCTACTTCATTCATTTTGTACTTTTATTCCCGTCTCGCGAGCTGAGCTCGAATCGAACTAACCTGACTCATCCCGAGTGTAGCTCGGGCATTAATTACAATGTGCAATCGGTCTTTTTCGAATTATTTCACGTGTGTTTTTTATGGTTTTCGAATAATTGAAAAGTACCACTCGGGGGAACTTTCAGCAAAAAGGGGACGTGTCCTGCTGAGCACTCCCCTCGATGCTTGTTTGAAAGACACTTTGATGTGTGTGTGTTTGTGCGTGTGACTACATTCTCAAAAAAAGAAAATTAATCCAACACGACAATGTATTACTTACTGCTTAAGGAGAGACAGTAAAGGGAAGAAGGTAAGAAGAGGAACAATATTCTCTCTCTCTTCTGGTCCAGATTCCTATATTGGGTGAAGAGCAGTACAAAGTTTTCGAATTTATCCAACACGATCAAATTTTGATTAATAATTTCATAATCATCTATATACTTGGAAAAAAAGTAAATAAAATTGAATATTAAATAAAAGCTAGGTATCTTAAGCTTTATACTTTTAGTTAGTGTGAATTGAATGATTTTTGCCATAATGAAAGCCAACTTTTCAGGTTAATTACTTATTTATTTACATAGGTTTCTTCACATTAGTTTTTAGGAAATTTTGTTTGCGAATGGTGCTATTATGTTTAAAAAGATATGTATATTTGAAAATGGGAATTAAAAATATTTACTTATTTTGATCCATAATCCAAAAGTATAATGAACCTAGAAGAAGTTAAAATTGCTCCCCCAAGGAAAAAAAAAGGGGGGGGGGGAATGATATATCAATCAGTAATAAATGACTTAGAAGGAAAAAAAACATTATCTACTTCAAAAACTTCCCTTTCCAAGTGGAATGACTGCACCTGTTGACAACAATTTCGTTCTTGAAAAGGATATAAACGATCTCCGGTTGTCATGGAAGGGTAAAACCATCATATGCAGGAAAAGAAGAATTGAATAGCTCCTGTATAAATACTTTTTTCTCTCCATGCGGAAGTATGTCAGGCAAGTTCACGAAATGATCCGGTTTTTTTGAACTATCAACTTGTCAGGATGTAAAAGAAAAATGATTGCTGCTTATGAGGGAAGAAAAATTATTTTCAAAAGAGTAAACATATTGCATGGAATTCTTTTAATAAATTCCATAAAGATTTCTTTCTATTTTAGCATCTTAAAAGTTTTAATAGTTTAAATTCTTTACTCACTGCTTTAAATATTTCTTAAAGGGGTTCAGCACGTTTATAGGAGTCCATGTTAAATTGCGTAAGTTTATGTATCTTTTTAACCCAGAAACTACTTATTTCTCATGAATAATATTTTCACAGTAGGTTATGTGTAGTATCAATAACGCTTAGAAGAAGAGTTTTGTCTTTTTATTAAAAATTAAATTAATTCTGAACTTTTTAAAAGTTGTCCACTTTTTTTTCTTTAAAATTTAGTTTAGAAAGCATAACTATAAAAAAGTTTGCTAGATATATCTAATTCTTTCCTTTTGAGAGAATGTGTAAAGATGTTTAACGTCTGCTCATTGAAAATGTGAGCAGACACCAATTGCCGCCTTGTGTAGCCGCTACACCAATCCTACGTGTATCTAGTTTTTCGAAGCAGGACACACAGTTATAACTTGATTGAAAATCACAAAGTTTTAAGATTATTAACTTTGCTACATGATTCATATTGAACGGTGTAATAGCTATATTTACCCCTAATTTTAGAGTTTTTAACTCCACAAATGTAGATCTTGGAATCTCTGACCATATGGTGTTATTAACTGACTCATTTGGGGGAGGGGGTTTTTCCATGTAAGCATTTTCTTAATAACATAGGATCACACTAGATCTCTAATAATGGTTTCATTTAATTCATTTAGGTGTATGTGTTTATGATCATAGTGTCTTTTGTTACATTCAGCTTCTGTTTTTTGAAACTTGCTCCCGGGATAATCGCAGGACGCAGTCCATGAAGACAGAAGATGAAAATAAACAGTCAAAACAGCAGTTTTCACATCCTGTGTAGATTATTGATAATATTTATAATAGCCATACCATAATACCTTTGAATTTTTTCTATAAAAATCTCGGCGAGTCTGTATCGACCCACTCAGCCTTTTTCCATCACTTAACTTTTTTTTTCTGTGTTTCGCTTTTATGATCCAAAACACGTGCACCGATACACTTTTCAAAAAGCCTAATACACTTTAATTTTTTCACTTGAACAGCATATGGATTCGCCTTCATCAGAAACTAATGTAAGGGGAAACACAGGTGCTACTAGCAGAGCTCATTTGACGCGTTTCAAGGAGTAGCTTTATTTAAAAAATAAATAAAAATACTTCAAATGATTGTATTTCCTCATATCATATATAATTTTAAACAAAAGTATTTGAACTTTTAAAAGATATAATGATTAAAAAAGCGAAAATTTTTCAAAAAATAATGGGCTAGACCGCCTTAATATTTTAAAATAAGAATACTAGTAGATCAACAAATTTTTGTTATTGCGCAATGTTTTTCAAATCGTTTTTTAAATAAGAAATTTGTATGAAGTAAGTACAATAATAGTTATTATTTAATGTTATTTTTAAAGATAGGAATCTGAATTTTGTTTTGAAGTTTTTTTTTGCGCACATTATTACATTTTTGAAAGTTCAATGAAAACAAAAGAGAAACTCCATAAAAAATTATTACGGACAGAAATTTGCTTAAAAAGTTAATAAGTGAAATATTTAAAATTATATATAATTAATAAATAGCTTAATTTATATATTATTACACAAGTTATATATTTTCAGGTTCTTTTTAGGATCCATCTATATGAGACAGCAGTTACGAAAAGAGTTTTTCTTTTCTTTATTCAATTTATTTTTTTCTAAATTAAATACAAAATAAATTCTAGGCACATAAAATACGAAATAATTAAATTTTCAGATAAACTATGATGGATAAATCTACTATAATCGATTAAAGAGATTTGAATGATACGTTTTTATAATTTAACTTTTAATTTTAATAAAAATTTAGTAGATTATAGTCTGCGCATGATTATTTCGACATATATACACTGATAAAAAAGGTATTTCAAGTACAAATGAGATTCTATAAAAAAAATTATTTGAATGGTAAAAGTTTAAGGAAATGACGTGATGATTAAGAACACGGAAAATGTGAATTAAAAATAAATTAAGAAGTCATTTTAAGAATATTTAGCCATTTTTTGTGTGGAAATTTCATGTATCTGGAATTGAAGATTACTTATATTGAATGCATGTGTTAGCTCGACATTTTTGTAAGGGCAACTTGTCAATTTATTTTAAAAAAAATTGTAGTTTGAATTATCAAGCTTTGTTTTAAATATTAAGGAAAAGAAAAAAGTATTAGAGAGAGAAATGTAAAATCTTAAGAAGTTTAATAATATGAGTGACACCCCAGTTTTTGTCTTTAGTATCACAAACCTTCAAATAAAAGACTCATATATTTACTTACTCACTCATGACGAGATATCCGGATTTGAGACCTGGAACAAATGTTTCTTTTGTTGATTAGACACACTTTAAGAACGGTTATTGTTGCAAGCCACTCACAAGAGGATCGCGAGGTGTTAAGAGAGAACTTAGATAAAAAAAATATTGTTTTTGAACTTAACGCCGTACAGACGTGAAATTTTGCAAGTAGGTTTCTGTTGCAAAGTAGAAGTACGCTAAGAAGATATTTTGCAGAATTTGATTTTTAAAGAGGACAGGGCGATAAAAATAATTGTAAAAGATGCTGCAATTAAATGGAATTTTTAGTTGTAATGTCTTCAGGGATTGTGGTAATGAAATTATATGATGTAGTATTACATTCGTTAATTGACCGTTGCTTGAAGTCTCATTGACTATCGAAATAAGTTTTATAATAACATGGATTCAAGTTAGATGAAACAAATATATTTCTATTGAATTTCTTCGGCTGTGGTATTTGAATGTTTGTGGTAAAATTTCGTGTTTAACCATATTTCAGAAGAACTGATGATCGACTTTTTCATATAAAAATGTAATGTGTAGAAACGCAACATCTTCCGTTGAAGTGGCAAGGATATAAAGAGTTGGTTGTGGCTTCCTCAGTTAGGTTCTCATTTCACTACTGCTCAAAATTGACAGATTCATTGGCTATAGTTAGCAAACTTTTATTTTGGTCAGGAATAATAATAATATTAATAATAAACAAGAAAAATGTGTTAAAACAATAATATTGAATTTATATCTATGTCCAACATCAATTAATTTGATTCTGATGTTTTAATCTACTAGGGCAGCGTTTCTCAAACTGTAGGGCACACCCTCTAGGGGTGCTAGATAAATCTACGAGTGGGGTGCAAGCATAATGAAAAGTCGAAAACAAAAGAATATTTAAAAAATCATTAATTTACTGAAAGTAAACAAACAAAAATATTCTGACATATTAAGAACAAAATACACATTTACATTGATATAATACACTTATAAATCTAAAAGCACTGCATGATGTATTTTAGAATTGATTTATTAAACGAAGATAAGAACAATTTCAATAATTAGCAGTGACCCCTTGGGCTTGTCATATATAAAATTATGCACAAAAATTTACATTTATCTTGATAATTGTGTTGTTTATTACTAATTCCTTAACTGCTGATTAAAAGTTACGCAATTCGCTCCCTAATGCCACCGTTTTCAATGTTGGCATGCGTGTGTGATGCATTGGGGAGGCGAAGAAAAGGAGTAAATAATCAAATCCTCTGAAAGAAGTAAATCATTCACAAACACTGTAAGCACTGCCTGTTTTTATTGCATTCCAAAGCCTTCGGAGTAATTCTATGAAAAGCAGTGCACTGAAAAAAATCGTACTTCGGAAAGACGTATATATACGTCCGGGAAAATTAATGCTTTGGCGGAGCGAAACACCCTGGTGGCACTGAAGAGGTTTAAGTCGTATTGTAGTTTTAGAATGTCCAGGTATAATATTATTGAATTCAAAACATTGCTATTGTATGGATGGGGGACGTCGCGATGAAAATTATGATTGAAAATTAGGTCGCCAATATTGTAAGTTTGAGGAGCACTGTACTAGGGTTTGTAAAATTTGCATTACAATGCAAGATGCAAGAACTGAAGTTTCATCAGAATTGAATGAAACCTTTTCTACAAATGATCTGCTTAAATTAAAGTTCAAACTTATTACACGTCAAAAGCAATATTGCTTGTCATAAATGAGACTTTTTAATCCTCTAAGGGCTGTGATTAAAACTTATATATATATATATATTACATATATTTTGAATATCTATCCGAAGGACATTAAAAATGTCTTCTGTTGAAACCAAAATTCATCGGTATCAATTACGAGACGCTCATTTCAAATGAAGTGATATGTGACAGATAGGCAAAGGAAGGTGTTGAATATGTTATATCTTTTTAAGACCCAACCAGCACGATTGCACGAGTTTGAGCAAATTAGATATTCTCAAAGCCCTTCCTTTAAGGCCAAAAAATTATTATCTTTAAATATTACATTCTTCTGGTTTTATTAACACTATACTGACTCCAATGACTTTCTAAAAAATAATAAAATAAAATTTTGCAACCCTCCTGAAACGTAGAGTGTTCCAGCATGTACGTGCGAGCTGGGTCTAAAAGGGATATCGAAAAGAACTCTGATTTTTTTCTAAGCTTTATTTGGAAAAGAATTGCTCTGTTGAAATACAGCTCCAGGAATTGCATCTTAGGAAGGTTACAATTTCAATCGTCAGAGCTTCTCTGAGCCCGCGATAGGTATTAGCAATTCTTAAGTGTTGAAAACCTCCATAATACCTAGTAGCTTTCGTCTAGTAGGACGGTGGATAAAGCATTCTGGATAGAGTTTACCAGTGTAAAGTTTACTGCTGAAAGGGTATTACTACTGCATCAACATTAACCCTTTATCTACCGCATTATGATTTACTGCAGTTTTTTTCATGCAATATTTTTTTTTGAATCACTGCATTGAAAATTGAGGGATATACATTAACGAAATACTCAACTTTGGGAAATTTAATCCGTTAGAGCAAATTAATTAATTACAGATATTCGATTGTAAAATTAGTTATATACACTGTTCACTTAAAATAAATAAGATCTTCATTATATACCCCCCCCCCCAAATAACACACATTTTGACATTAACTTCTTTTTCGGAACAAAAATGACAATCTTCGCAATCCGACCAAAATGTCAGCTGAAAACGCAACTTCTGCTATAAAACTATTCGCCTCCCCTGCTGAAATACCCATCATAGAACACGCTATGCCATAAATCTTGGAAGAGTGGATTTAAAAGAATATTCCTGCTCAGTATCGTCAGAGTATTCTTAAAAAAGGTCATTTTATGTGATTTTAAAGTGAGTGGTACTTATAAGTACCGTCGGTAGAAAGGTATAAAACGATTTTCATCGGTTAGATTATTTTTTGCCTACGTTTTCGAGTCTAATGAAATCGCAAGACCTGTAGTTTCCGCTTTGGGGGAGAGCTACACAAAAACTCTTTTTTTAGGCTGTTTGCTGTGCGGAAGATTTAAGCTAGCTAATAGAACTTATAATTGTCATTGTTGAAGCAATACCCCAACGAGTTGGGAATAACAAAAATGAAACTGTCCCATACACCATACAATAAACTTTCTAACAAACTGTGCTGGTGTAACTTTTAGGCGTAATTACCAAATTTTCTACACGGTTAATTTTCTCCTCCGATACTTCCAAAACCACACCACAACTGTGGTTCCTTTGCGAAAGCCAATCTTTGATTCGTGTTCACACTCCGTATTTTATCGGAATGGTGCCAAGGCACTGATAATTCTAAAGGAGCATTTACTAATGACAGACAACCATAAGCTGTTATGACTGTCCCATGACATATTTTTATTTATACAATGAAATTCGCAGTTCTAAGAGCCTGCTTAGCCCACACTAAATGATGAGTCTAAAAATTCTATCAATTTGAACAGAATACATTGATTTGTATTAGCTGTCTCGGTTTCTCCATGGTAAAGCAATATTTTCAAAAAAGGAATATAATAAAATATTACACTTTAAAATGTGTTTAAGGTGTCTCGGTACCCCCAAAATGACCGAACTATCGGTTTTTTTTATTTAATCTTATTCTTTGTATTATTATCTTTCGATTGATATATCACTTTTGCATATCGTAAAGGTAGAAATTGGATAAAACTTCAATAAAAAATGTAAATTAACAAATTAGCAATTCGACCATGCCCCCTTTTTTAAAAAAAAAAAGCTGAGAAAAGCGTTTTGATAAAAAAAAATCTATAAATAAGAAGGTGTAATATAAAAAGCAGGATATTACTGAGGCATTACAATAATGTTTTTTTTTTTTTTTTGTGAATGTGTGCATGTAAAATTTTTGAATTAAGGCATTTTATATTAATAATTTCATAAATTAAATTTTTTACTTATATGTTTTTCATACAAATTTTATACTTCAATATTATGCTAAGAAAAAAAAACTAAGATTTCGTGTCATGACAAAAAAAAATTGCATCATTTTTCTTGAATTTTCTTATGCAATTAATACTTTCTAAAAATTTATTATTTATAAAAATCTATGGGTTAAAAAACACGAAAAGGCAATTATTTTAAAGAAAAATAATAATAATCTAAAGGCTCAAGTTCCTTTAATCCAAAAAATTATAAATAACACTGATTAAACTATACTGACTCAATAAATTCTAAAAAAAAAAAATAAAATGCAATCCTAAGTAGAGTTTCAGCATTAACTGGGTCTAAAAATATCGAAAGAACTCTGATTTTTTCTAAGCTTTATTGAAAAATGCTCTGTTAAATACAGCTCAGTTTATTTAAGCTTATTATAATTATTTTTTCATAATTATAAACTTTAAAATGGTTTTTCACAGAAGAATGCTACTTCTTCCACAATTATTTACCAATCATTTCCATTTTTTTTCCCATTGCGTTATATATAATGCATGTAATAAAATTAAGGATCCATTTAAAATAGATCCCTAAAGCTGCTTAGAACATCCTTAAGAATATTATAAAAAATTTTCAGTTCAAAAAGTTACTGATTACAAAAGGAGTAAGATTTTAAAATTTTCCAAATTTTCTTCAAAAAATTAAAATTTTTAAAATTGTGTAAATAATATGTAAAAAAAAATTCATCTCGTATAATCTTCTTGAATAGAATGATTATATTAAATGCTAAAATAAAATTCCTAAATACATAAATAAGAAAAATTTCTCTAAGGGTACCAAGTTCCCTTAATACGTCAGATTGACACTTTTATCATTCATGAACATGGAAAGTACAAGATGCTTGGAGTAACATTACCATCAAAAATATAAGTTTACCAAAAATTAGAAGTTATGAAATAATGTATAATTTCTCTGGTCCTTTATAATGCAATTAATATTTGTTAAAAGCCAATTGAGTTTCATATATTGAATATATGTAACGAGTTATTTTGAATAAATTTTGAACTTTTAGTAAAAAAACCAAGAGTTTTTCTAATTTTAGAGAAGTATTTTTGAGAACATATATAAAATATAATCTTAATTTATTTTTAAATGGAAATATATATAGTTTCGTTTCTCATACAATTTAAAGTTTTTTTTTTTTGGAAAGAGTATTAGACTATTAGTTGTTTTTTTTATACAAGAAAAATCAGACGGAGCTGTCTAATATTTCCCAGCTGTTACATAGTTTTTTTATTTCTCTCTTAAAAAATTAACATTTCTTAAAAATTAATTTCTACATAAAAATGAATTTCACTCCCAAAAAAGAAGGACGGAGAATAGAAACGAATATCTCAATTTCTTAAGGGTTTTTTTTTAAATGATAAAAAAAGCGAGAAATCAATAAAACAGGGTGATTGACTTCTTTCAAAAACGTAAAAATGCATTTCCTTGATTTCTTTTTATTCTTCCTGTCTTTTATCTCAGTTTTACTTTTTCTTCCGAATAAATAACAATTTTCAGGATTAAAAACAAACTAAAAAATTAAACCACAAAAAACCCCTTATCAGAAACTTTCAGAGGCCTCACATGATGAATATTCTTTTTAAAAAATCTGGTTTACTTTTTATAGGTAGATTTCATTTCATGCAACAATTTTTAGAAAAAACTTAATATATGAAATTTTCTTGCCTAGTCTCAATGAAAAATGTATCACAGAATGTTATATTTTCATACAGAGTATCTTTACATTAATTTATGTCATGAAAAAAAATTCTAATTACGTTAGACGCAAAAACTTCATGAAATTTTTTTGTACCACTTCAGTTTGAAATTAAAATTAATGCTCGAAAATATTTAGGGAAATGTTTTATCTGTGCGAGTACATCAACTCAAAGTCTCTGTGAGATTTGAGTTCACATTTCATAATTTTTTGGAGATGCACGATTGATATTGGCGATTGACTTTATAATTTCCAGCCTCGGTTAATCAACGAGGGTGACACCAGAGCTTGCACGAAACTTCCTTACTAACCTAATGACTCTGTCTGAAAATGAACGTGCATCCGCATTTCTACATGATTGTTCATCATTGACACCTCAATTCAAACCCATGATACAAAAATTCCACCCACAAGACCACTACCATAGCCATTGACATGACGTGGCAACAAGTTTTGAAACAGTTCTCAGGAGTTGAAATGATGAAAAAAGCAAATTTTATATAAATTAGATTGATTTTCATGCGAGGTTTTAAAATTTATCAAATTCTACGACTCACATCGTAATTTTTTTGCGTTGTTATTTGACTGAAAGTCATTCCATTCCTCAGAGGTGTTTTTGGGGGATCTGCCTAAGTTTCTCAATTAACGTTTGACTGAAATTAAAGAAAAAATATCTTTGTTATTAAGTGCAGGGAAAAAATCAAGCCGCTAGAAAGAAAAAAAATTATAAGATAGAGAACAAGGACTAATATGTCGAAATTTTCTGCTGTACTGAGAAGGTGGTACCATAAAGCATTGCTTAACCCTTATTTCGCTGGGCTAGTTCAGCGACAGCTTTTAAAATCATAATAAGTCTCCATTTTAAACCAAAGACCCTTTCTGTGTCTTCAATCGTTATGTTTCTTGGAATCTAATTTCTTCCCCTTTTTTGGCCTTGTAGTAATACAAATTTCCCATTTATTATTTTATTATACTGTATATATATATATATATATATATATATAGTTGAACAAGTTTCAATTGTTAATAATCCACTCAAGTTCAAAAACATTTTTTAAAACTTGTAGTGGCGTAGAAGATGATGTTTTAATACAGTTTTTTAAAATATTAATTCATTAATTATATGTAATAAATAAATAAATAATAGTCTAACGCCATATATAAAGAAGGTCCATGTAGCGCAATGACCATGTAGCCCAATGGAATATCCATGTAGCGCAATGGATAGCACGTTGGACTTTTAATCCAAAGGTAGTGGTTTCGAATCCCACCTGGGATGGCAAAATTTCTGAGAATATGATTCGTTTTTACTATACTATTTTATTGGAATAATTAATTTAATGAATGAATACATAGTAAAAAAAAAATAATAGTCCTACACCATATATAGTAAGAGAAAAGGAAAAAACTGTGCGTGTGTGTGCAAGAGAAACCGCTTTCTATTTTGCCACTTAATATTGTGATTCTGTCATATGTATATACATATTTATATTGCAATTGTAATTATTTAATAAAATGCAACTAAAATAAAAATTTTCTTTGTTGACCTAAGTAGGAATGACTTTAAAAAAAATTTATATTACTTGTTTTGTCAAATTTATGTTACTTAAAAGCGAATATCTCAAAAATTTTTGAATGTATTTCTTTCATATATAATGTGCATGCTATTTAAAGTATAATAAAAGCAATTAACTAAGGATTTAGCTGTACTTTTAAATAGTTTTTTTTTTCGTATTTTTAACAATTTATTGTTACGAACTCCATGGACTTTATTACATTTTATAAAAAAAAATATGCAATGAGCCAAAAATTTTTAGCAATTTAAATATATTTTGATTTTAGAGTTCGTTGCCTTTATAATTGTGTTAAATTTGCTTTGTAAAAAATTAATTAAATATATGGCTTTGAATTCCATCTGTAGTGTTTTGAATTTCGGTATAATTTTCATCAAATTTTACTTAAAATTTTAATTAAAACAAACTACTTTATAAATTTAAATAGTCATATAATTTCGTGATTGGCGTTTTTCTTTAATTTAAGTCATAGTCACTAACAAGATAACATAAAACTGATATTAGCATGGCATTTTAGGAACGAATTTTTGCTACCTACTTTTGTCACCTGGATTCTGTCGATACATTTTCTATAAACACATCGGATATTTTTTTCTTTGCTTGCGCAACATTTTTAACTTTTCAATTGTAAAAAATCAAAATATGCCGAAAATGCAGTTTTATAATTTCATGTTTGATAAAGCACAAGAAAAAAACTACTGCGTAGAATCTCAAACATTCTCGCAAACAAGCCTTGCTATATCAGCTGTCAAACTTATATAATGACAATTCATCTTAAGTGTGGTTATCTGTGAAACATTATGTGTAAATATTCTGCTGGGAAACACAAAATTGTTTTCCAAACAAACACAATACATAATTCCTCACATTGTTATGAAAAATTTAATGCATCTTGTTTTCTTAAAAGGAAAATTTAGCCACCAGAAAGAACAAATAATCAGAAATGAATCTTATTTTCAAGAATATAAATTTCTTTTTCATCTTTTTTCTTTGGTCACAATATATTATTCTACTTCATTTTAATTCAAATAACTTGTTCCATTTTTAATAATTATTTCCTGCTCAGTTTTTGAAAAAGAGCAGAATAATTGCTATGTCTGAAATCTCGTTTCTTGTGAAAAACTAAACTATTCTACACTCATGTCCATAAATTAAGAATAATTCAGAATCACACAGAAATTGAACTCTAAAATAAAAATTTCACCTGTAGAATTATCACACACATCTTGAAGAAGAATATGCAAATTACAGGAAACCACCAGATGGCGCGGATAGTACGTCACAATGACGAGAGTATAAGAGAGGGGTAAATAAGGAATGGTGGCAAAGAAGTAAAATTGTTCACAAGTGCTTTAAGAGGAGTCAGTAGGGTAAACACCTTCGGGAAATCGATTTTGAGTTTTTGATATTTCTAAAATCCCAAATCAGGACCTTTCCAACATACTTGCCATTTTACTAATTAAAAGTATGTTAAAATTATTTTTTTTAAATAATCAGCTGATGAGCCACGCCCCTTTGACAGATACAAATGTAAACATTGTCCTTTTAAATCTGGGAAGCTTTTCCAAAGCCACTCTCTGTTTTATTTATTCATACGCAGTTAACTGTAGATTCACTACAAGCGTAACTGTTAGCGTTGTTTACCTATTTTGGAGAGAATGCACGTTTTTCTTCTTAGCGTTTTGAATATTTCGATATTTCAAATTTCTGAAAATCAAAAAATTTTGAAATTTTAATTTAATATGCCTAGATCCAACAGTGTTTTCAAAAAACGCAAAGGTACGTTTATAGAGGTAAGAATACTTTAAACCATACTAACGACAATCCTCAAGCTGGACATGCACATGACTCAACGGAGGCATGTGCAAAAGAAAAGAAAATTCCCAATTTAAAATGAAAGTTTTTCTTCCTATGACAAAAGTGTAGGTATTATTAATGCCATTATGAATTTGAATATTCTGGCATTTGTTTTCAAGAATGAAGTTCACTGTAAAATGTGTAACAGTGGCTTAGACATGCAAGTTTTAAAAGGTAAGTCTGGACTGGCTATTACATTTGTCCTGAAATGTTGTGCTTGTCCATATCGTGTAGAATTCTCTTCTTCAAATTTTCATGAAGGAACACAAATTGCTACAATAAATACCAGGTTTGTATATGCTATGCGTTCCATTGGAAAAGGTGCAGAAGCTGGGAGAATGTTTTGCGGCATAATGAATCTTCTTCAACCACCTACAAGGTTTTCTCCTTACGGTAAGCGAATCTTAAATGCTGCCAAACTTGTTTACGAGGACTCCATTCAAAATGCTGCGAAGGAAGCTATTTGTGAAAATGAAGGTAATAATAATATTGCAGTCGCTGTAGATGGAACATGGCAGAAACGCGGTTACTCATCATTGAATGGTGTAGTTACTGTGACCAGCATGGATACAGGTAAGGTGATAGATGTTGATATTCTTTCAAAATATTGCATATGTAAAAACTTACCTTCTCATCAAAAGGATTGTAAAAAGGAATTACGTTGGATCTAGTGGAGCCATGGAAATTCAAGGTGCGTCTAAAATTTTTCAACGGTCATTATCTTTGCATAATGCCCGATATATTACTTACTTAGGGATGGGGATTGCAAAGCATTTGACGCTGTTAGAAAGAAAAAACATCTATGGAGATGAATACCCAATTGAAAAATTGGAGTGCAATGGACATGTCATGAAGCGCATGGGAACAAGATTACGCCGATTAAAATCTCAATTGAAAGGGCAAATCTTGTCAGACGGTAAGTGTTTAAGTGGAAAAAATCATTTGACTGTGCATGAAATAGATAACTTACAGTTTTACTATGGATCAGCTATTCAGAGAAATTACACCAGTGTTCAGAACATGCGGCAAGATATCTGGGCCATTTTTCTGCATAAGCTGTCAACAGACGAATATCCTCAACATGGTTTTTGTCCTGATGGTGAAGATTCATGGTGTGGATATAAAAAGGCTGAAGTATCAGGTAAGTCTTACAAGCATAAAAATAGTCTTCCGGTTGCTGTTGTAGAACCAATGCGTCCTATATTTAGAGATCTTTCCCATCCTGATCTGTTAAGAAAATGTTTGCATGGAAAAACACAAAACCCGAATGAAAGTTTTCATAATGTCATATGGTCACGTGTTCCTAAAACAACATTTGTACAGATTGAAAACACTTTCACTTGGTGTTTATGATGCTGTTTGTTCTTTTAATGATGGTAATGTATACAAATTAAAAAATGCTGCAGTAAATGGGAGTCGAGCCTGGAGAATATTCGGTAAGTGCCATGAAAATTCTTGATAGAGAAAGGTTAATGAAAGCAGTGTATGCTTTTTCTGGAAGAGCGAAGAAATATAGAAAAGATAAAGAAAAAGAAAAAAAAGAAGATAATATTAAGAAAAATAAGGTAAAAACCAGCTACAGTGCAGGATCTTTTTGATGAGGTAAAATTTTATATAAAAACTACTGTTTTTCTAAAAATTTTCTTTTCTAAACTGTGTTTTCTATAAATGTACTGTATGCATGAACTGGAAATTTTTATTTTATATTTCATATATATTCTTGTGTATACTGAAGTGAAATTTTTTAAATATTCCTCAGACATTTAGATAAAAAGCATATGTCGTAACACAGAAAAGGAAAATTTTTTATTAAATTCCTTATTTTACTCTGCAAAAATTATTTTTTTTAATCAGGCTGATCAATTTTTTTTTAAAAATTTCACTTCTGTATAAAGATAAATGTTTATTTAATGCACACACAAATTTTTAAGCTTTGTGTTCAATAGATTTTTAGTAAAAGATACATAAATATATCCCAAAATGCAATGCCCTTTTTCGTTGCACAAAACTTGTTACATACAAAAAATACACAAATTTCATGTTTAAAAACATAAAATCAGTTTTCTTGTTGTTGTTTTGGATACCATTTATGTAATATTTTAAAAATCCTTTTAATTCTGATACTTTAAGTAATTGTGTTTACATGTAAATTTATAAAACACTAATGAAATTTTTTGAAATGTCGTATAATGATGTATTACCAAAGCCATATTTTCATGTATTGACACATTTTTACATGGTATTTATGAGGCTTATAGTCAACTTGGATGGACAGTAATGTATCAGAACACAAAATTCTTCAAAAATGGATGCATAATTTGAGAAAAATGATGCAAATGCTATAAAATATCTCGATAGATTAAAAGTGAAAAATGCTATACATGTATTTTCTGAGGAATCTAAGTAAAAGAAATAAGTAAAAAGTCTTAAAAGTTATTGAGAATAAGCTAATTTTTGAAAAAAATAGTGCAAATACAGATTGTAATTCATAATTTTTTTGATGAAGTGACATTTTATAATAAAAATGCAATTATCTCAAAACGGTGTTTTTAAAAATGCGTATACCCTTTTCTCAGAACCTATTCAACGGAAGCACTTGCAATCTTCACTAAATATTACTGATATGTTAATATATATACTGAAGTGAACTTTTATTAATATACTGATAATATTTTTGTAAAAGTCAGTTATCGTGGAAAAAAATGGCATTTTTCAAAAAATTCATACTGATACATTACGATGAAAGTTTTTGAAAAAAACTAAACAATATATTTGAAAAGGCTCACTTCAGTTTTAAATAAAAAAGACTAATTAATATACAGAAAAAAATTTAAGTCTGTACATTTAATATTTTATGAGAAAAAGGTACATAAAAATGCTCAATTTAACATTAGCGGGATAGGGGGTACCGACTTACCTTAAAAAGTATTATTGCAATATACATCCATTAGCAAAATGTTTGTAGCTCCACAAAGGTCTCTTTCGGGATTGTACTCCACACGACATAGTGGATTTTCATTGCAGCTCTGAGTTTTTCCATGAAAGCACTTTCTTAAGAGATTTTGATTGCAAAGGTTCATATGAGTGTTTATAATAGAATTAATAATTGAATTTGAAAGATCCGTCGGTTTTTTCTTTTAATGTATCTCCTACAAAAATAATTCTGCTCTCTAAAAATCTCTTCTTTATCGGCTTCACTGATCTTGTGTTTAACACGAAAATTTTAATTTCATAAAAAAAAACTATAACTCTATATAGATGTACTAATGAAAAAGATGTAAAGAGCTCTAATTTTGAACACAAATGATACAAAGACGTTTGTATAGCAACCCTTTTAAACCAAAATTAAGTATGACTAGATCAGTTGTAATGGATGGGCTGTCCTGTCTATTAGTGGGCAAGAGTTAGAAGGATAATTATATAGCCATAGTCAAAACAACACAATATTCTCAACAACAATACAAATTCTACAATCGAAGTTAAGAAATGCACCAACTGATAAATATGGAAGCAGTTACGAAGTAGACGAAATAATTGGTGAAATAATAAACCGGATCACACTTACACTCAACACTTCCAGGCAATACACCTTCTTATATTTGAAGACAATTTCTAAAGTGATCCACTCCAAACGGATCGAATCCAATTTAACAATTAATTGACCAAATCATCAATCTCAATATTAATCAAATAATCTATGAAGTGTTCTCGTCTATAGTTTTAAGTTATCTTAAGTTAACATTCCCTCTATCCTTTAGCTTCTAACCTCTCTCTCCTTCTCGAACCCGAAAGCCAATACTTAAATACATGACATATTTACATAGACCACGTCTTCTTCTTGGGAGGAAGTTTTCAATTAAATAATATTTAAAGAAAGCTATTCCCCAAGAGAATTGTTAGGAAAAACGCGGACAGGCACGTTACATTGTGGTGACCTAAGGCCACCCCTTACACTAATACCTTCCTGTCTATCTGAAAATCCTGCTGGATGTGTAGGCGGACTTAAATGATCAAAAGACATAATTGCAATTCAACCAGATTTATTGATGCTTATCAGTAAATACGTTTAGACACAACACAAATCAATTTAAGATAAATAATTGAGAGTGGAGTAATAAAGTGGGGAATCAATACTAGCGGAATATACAGAATCTCTCTCTCTCTCTCTCTTTCAGCTGAATCTAGGAGAGCTTAAACGCGCACAATTACAGCTACGCCACGTGCGAGTAATCTGAATTGCTTAAGCAAAATCACTGACTTTGTATTTTACAGCGTCGGTTCCTTCGTGACGTCTTCAGACCCGTTTAATGGCTGGAAGAATTAGTGAAGACTCCACGTTTAGTAATAATGAATTTAACTATTTTCAATCCGCTTGTCTTCGCGTATATCAACACGTAGACTTGTATCAACTATGTAGACTTGTCAACAACTTCATGTCGACTTCTCGATCTTTAATTCGCTTGAGTTCTCCCTTCCTATCACCTAACTTCTTAACTCGCGAAAACCGAACTTATATAATATATCTTATTTACATAAATCACGCCTGGCTCTCGGTGAAGATTGGTAAATAAATAAATTGCTTTAAGAAAAATAGAAGGGTTAGTAAAAGACCGTATAGATCCGGCACAACATAGTGAACCATTGATTTTAATGGTCTAATACTAGAAGTGGACTATCTTGGGTATCTTTCCTATCCAGTCCAAGGCAGTCCAAGATGCGCTGAGGTGAAGCCTGTTCTAGCTTGCATTTAGAGCAAATATGAAGTCTCTTATTCCCCCCTCCCCCCAGAAAAAGTAAGACATTAAGTGCCTACTGGCAAGTCGGGACAGACAAGTGTTGGATTGTCTGTCATAAGGAAGAGATAAAGAAAACCCCGGTTTTTTGTCTTTATACCATTCATGAAACGGAGTTTTAACCATTTTTCTTTATTTTGGGCCTTTTGCATTGAAAATAATTCTATAGAGTTAGGTTTAGATAGTGACACATAAAAGAGGATAAGAAGTTGAAGTACTTGACAGTTCAAAATGCTTTTAATCCGGGAGAAGTCGCGCCCTCAGTACTAACGTTTGTGGTCACGCCGGGGCGAACGGAGTCTCGCGCCAATCATTTTTTATAATTAATTATTTTTAAGGAATTCACTGGAATTACGATAAAATCGTAATTTCAGTGAATAATTATTTTTAAGAATAACTACTTTCAAGAATTTTTGAATTTTTCTTTGATCATTTGAGAAAAAATCCAATCAAACTGTACTAAAATGTTTCAAATGTGCGAGACTTTAATAGAAAAAAACACAAATCATAGACACTTTACGCTAACACTACAGGAATGATATTTGCAGGCCAAATTGTCATATTTTGTTCAAATTATTGTAGTTTTCTTGTCCGATGATAAACAAATAGAAATTTTTTTTGCTTGTGTCTTTTTGACAGAGAGCAGTTGTCTTGTGGTACACTTTTGTGGTTACATATCTTTTTTAAAAGAGTTCTTTATATAGCATTTTTAAAATTTTCCTTTCCACTCAAACATTTCATGGTTTATCGCTTTACTCAAAATTACCGTCGTTATTAGGATTAATATCAATTATTTCATCAGGTTCTTCCCTTGCTTGATAAATTTCTTCTTTTCCCGAAGTTTCAACTTCATCCAACAGAGATCACAGATGTCCATTACTTTTTTATATATATTCTGTTAATTTACATTTATAAGCCATACAACACAGTAATCAAAACCACTAAGTCATTCATAAAGGTAAAAGGTTTATAAAAAAATATTTATCCCAAGTACCTTAAGATATTAAAAAATATAATTGTCACTTCCCAAAAAAGGGAGATGTGTGAAAAATATGTTTTAGTTCCCATGAAGACTGCCATACAAGATAATACTGGTAAGGGGTCATTGGTAAGAAACAAAGTTTTTCCAGAATTAAAGATTTCGTGAGTTTGCGTTAACTCTGTGCTGCACGTGACCTCCCTCGGTGTAAAAACATTAAATTTGACCTCACATGGTGTGTCATGCCCGTGTTAGTCGAGTGATCCATGGTCATAAACTCTCTCAGCTTTTATTCTGTCGAATCCTGAACTAGACTCTTGTTGCCACTAAGACCTGTCATATAAAGAGCACACACGTTGTACCTGGTGACGTTGGAATTCATTCCGTTGCCCCAGTATATAAGTATGGGGAAAGTGAAGGTCCAGCTCCCAGTGTCTTCCTCAGCATTACACTTTGGTTCAAAGTTACGAAGTCTGACATCAATAAGCATTCTACTTAAATGTTTTATATTTATTTTTTAACTTTATGTTTGTATTTCTTTAAAAAATAGTAAAATGATCCGATCTGGATTTATTAGTATTAAACTCGAAAAACGCATCTTCAATATCAATGCAAGGCTGTGGGAGTCCATTAAAACTTTACGGTAACTTTGACTTCCTGGAGAATAATAGAAGTTTTTAGAGCTAAATTCAACCAGAGAAACAAATTGCACATCTTTTGAAATTTACTGAAGTTCTTAAGAAGAAAGTCAGGAATTTAGGTGTTTCTCTAAGTGATAATATCAATCACCATTGTTTTCTTATGTCTTTAACCCTTCCATGCTCATTTTATTTCAGCATTATGGGTCAAAAACTGTCAATTTTTTTATGCTTATTTTCAAACATACATATTATTTTAAACGTAATAGCACATTTGCATACAAAACTTCCAAAAAATTATTGTAAAAATATCTATTAAAAATAACTTAATTGTGTGTAAAGTTGGCTTTCCATATGGCAGAAATCAGTAGACTTTGGAGTCAGTTCTCACTAATTACAAATATAAAGCTTAGAATACCTAGCTTTTAACTGGAATTACAAATTTTATTTAAATCTTTTACGTTTATCTAAATGATTATAAAATTAGTAATCAAAATGTGATCATGTATGATAAATTTGAAAAGAAGGTGCTGCACTCAACTCAATTTATTTTCTTACTTTTCCCCCCATATTATATCTCTTTCAGCAGCAAATGCTACTCTATCGAGTTGGATTAATTTTCTTCTCTGTCCGGGAAATGCAGTCAACAAAGTGCCAAGGAGGACAAACTTGAATGAGGGGGGTTCTCAGCAGAAATACACCATCCTCTTTTTGCAGAAAATTCCACCGAGTAGTACTTTTCAATTCTTCGAAATCATAAAAAGCACATGAAAATAATTCGGGAAATACTGATTTCATTATGTAAATTTTCACAATTCACGGGGTACAATCCAGACAGTTTGTTTCACCTGTCCTAGCTGAGCTCGAGTAAAGCCGGGAAGTGATTACAGTGAGGTTTATTCGAATACTTCTAACAATTATATGAATAGGAAACAAGTAATATAAGAAAATTAATTCAATTCCTATTTTGAATGGATGAATAGAAAGTATTTTATAAACGATTGAAATTTTGAAGTATATATATATATATATAAGGGAGAAAGTAAAAACTAATTGTAGGAATTTAAAAAAAGCATGATTTGTCTGCATTGTTGTAACAATGCACACCCGGTTTGGCTAGTTTGGCAGAAAACCGGTAATTTAATTTAATTTAATAAATTAACCGGTAATTAATGAATTAATATTTGAAAAAACTGCATTAACATTAAGTGATATCGACGACAAGTTTAAAAAAAAAAATTTTTACGCTTGAATGGAGAATAGAAAGTATTTTATTAATGATTGAAAATTTGAAGAAGATAAATATACAGGGTGTCCAGCCTTAATGTGAACCAATAGCTAATTCCCTAACATTCGGCTTAGATATGCACTTCCAATTTGAAAAATGTTTTAAAACGGGTAAAGAATGTTTTTACGTGCTTTTCGAACCAAAAAACCCATTTACAAAAAAATTATAAAAATTAAATTTTTATACGGTCCCAAGTCTTATCACTTGTATTTAGGAAAAGATGCAGTACACAAAAACAAAGTAAACACAAAAAGTTTCATTTTATTACGATAAAAACTGACCGAGTTATGCCTACATAAATTTGAAGCATCCGAGTTGCTCAGAAAAAATGTTCGTATATAAATTTTAGAGAACAGTAAATTCACTATCTACAGAAAGAGCAAAAGAAAAACATCATAGTAATATTAAAACATCGTAGTAAACATCATAGATGGACAATTTGTATTGCTGTATGGCAAACAATAAAAATTAAATTAAAGAAATACAACTTGTAACGATAAGATTAAAACAGCTTATTTTAACAAATAGCAGCAAAATAATATAGGATTTGCCGTTCAAATTATAGCATAATTTGGAATGATGCTCCAATCATGAATCAGGGGCTTTATTATATCAGAATGACCAAATTAACTTAAATAAGGGTGAAAGCACGAGGTGTGGCACGAGACAAGGGAATACGTCTATGGCAACTCCCAGTTTTATACATGCGTTGAACAGCACGGGCAATTGTACAATAAGATGGATGTCTTCGACTGGGAAATTTAATGGCATAAAGTCTTGCCGCCTCTCTTATTTCGATTACATTGTCCATAAAACAGTATCATTTCGCAGTATTCTTCATTTGTATACATCTCGTTCTCCCGTACTAGAATTCGTAATATTAGAATATGGCTGTATACAATTCCTAGCGACTGCACAACAGATTTTTAATAATCGCCGTGATCAGTACCGCAGCAAATCAGTCTGAAGCCGCAGCAAATAAGTCTGTTTTTTGGAACTGCTTTTGAAATGTTTTCTTTGTCCAAAATATTTCATTTTGTCTGTGTTTTGCACGTACACAGAATAAATTTGATTTCTTATGTACTCAATTATTGTATATTAACGTATGCTTTTAAATTTAAAAACGATTTACATAAAAGTGACGTGTAAGAGCGAAAGTTTCCTGGCAGAGCTCCAACTAATTTCACTTTGGAGACGGCCCCTTACTAGCTTCTTGAAAATAGACGAGGAAATGGATAAAATATGTGATTTTCAAAGTTCCATAAGTCGGCCAGTTTTTATCGTAATAAAATGAAACTTTTTCTGTTTGCTATGTTTTTGTGTACTGCATCTTTTCCTAAATACAAGTGATAGGATCTGGGGACCGTATAAAAATTTAGTGTTTGTAATTTTTTTGTAAATGGGTTTTTTGGTTCGAAAAGCACGTAAAAACATTCTTTACCTGTTTTCAAACATTTTTCAATTGGAAGTGCATATCTAAACCGAATGGTTCGGAAATTAGCTATTGGTTCACATTAAGGCTGGACACCCTGTGTATTCAAATAGAGAGAAGAGAAAGAATGAGCTAATAGAGGAATTGAAAAAACTGATTTTTTTATGCTTGAAATTTTACTATATTTATAGACCTAAAAGTAGAAATTAATTTTGATTTTTGTCCGAAGGAAGTGAAGAATATTTATTTTTAGAAGCTCTGGTATTACGAATAATAAATAGATAGAAATTAAATATACTGAAATTCATATCCACATCAACCATTGATTATATGATCATATTCGGTATATTTTTATTAAAATAGATTGTCTTTGATCTAGACGAATACAAGCAAAATGACGAATATTAATGGCCAATATATGCAAAGTAAAGTGCTATATTGGGCTAAGAAATATTGTCTTGAATTCAAGATTTATTCTCCAATCTTTAGATGATTTATGAACAATCTATTTTTGGATAGTAAAATGAACCAATAACTTCAGTTTTCAGAATGCGAGAACTAATTATGACGAATTTTGACAGCTGACATTAATAATAATTATTCTATTAAAATATTCATTTTTTTAAAAAAAATATTACATTATTTTAAAAATTGGGTTAAAAACATTTGCTTGAAAAATCTGTTAAGTAATTTAAATTTTAAAAAGTTTTAAAATTACTAGAATTTTCGTGTTGCTTATGCAGCATTGTATTTTTAAAATCTTGTTTTATGTCTTAACAAATTTTTGTCACTGTTGACATTCTGGTTACACAAATACTAATAGTAATTTTTTATTGCAAAAAAAAAAACACATCAAACTTATTAAATATATATATATATATATATATAACTTTCATTTTATTTTATTTTACTGTCAAGAGTTTCTTCCCCGTGTGACAGATATAGGCCTAATTTTTAACATGGCTCTCTTTTTTCCTAATATGTCAAAGATTTCTTCTGAACGGGGAAGGTCGTATTATAAACTAGTGCTTAACCCTAATTTTGCTTTCCTAATTCAGCGACAGCTTCAGAAATCCTAATAGATCTCCATTTTAGTCCAAAGACTCTTTTGGCATCTTCAATTGTTATGTTTCTTGGAATCCAATTTCTTTATTTTTTGGCCTTGTAGGTAGTACAACTTTCTCTCACTTATTACTTTATTTTATTATGTTATACTACAGATATATATATATATATAAGCTTAAATGTGTGAATATTTAACACCATGCACTGAAATGTCTCAGTTAAAACATAGTTAAACATATTCTATAAATATACCCTGTAGGCATTGAAAAAAAACCTCATGAAAATGTGAAATCCATATTGTGAGAAAGAATACTGTTATAGTTGACAATAATAAAAATCATAAATGAAAAATTTTGCAAAACCCTTAAAGTACAAAACTTTTCATACATTTATCCATCTTGGAAAAAACATTGAAGAAAAGGTAAAGCTTTCGATACTCATTAAAATAAACATTAAAAAATATCACTCTGCTCTGATAAAATAATTTATTACATTCACTACAAGATCTTTCTAAAAAAAATCTTTAAAAAAAAACTATTTTATCAAGAATTATGTTTCAACTTTCGTTCCGAAGAAAACATTTATTTAAAACAATAACTTATATAGAATTGTGAAAAGATGTTTCTATACTAGAAGCTTTTGTTATTTATTAGTATACATAATGTACTAACTCAAAGCTAATGCTAAAACATACATCATTTTATATCATGGATATAATACTTCTAAATACATCAAAAAATAATTTTAACAAATATTCTATCAGATTCGAAGTTAATCCATCCCTATCGAAACTTTCTTCTTGGAGCTTTCATCCACCACTGCAATCCCTCAGACAGCATTACGAATTAAAAGCCTTGATGACAATCGTCATGCCGGTTGCCTAGGCAACGAAACGACTTGTTGACTACTTCTTATCCGATTGCGGAAAATAAGATCTCATTACAAGTTGGCAGAAAAGTCACATTAATTTCTTTCTGGTATTCAAATGGATGGAAATTTAGCGAAATAATTACGTCTGCCTCATATACTAAAATATTCCTTTCTGTTTGTCTGGATTGAAATTCTAGAGCTCAACGTTTCCGATTGTTGAAATATATCTATATGTATATATATATTGGCTTAGTAAAACTTATGCATATTTAGATTTTGCTTGATATTTTAATGATTGGCGGAATGGAGATCTTTAAATAAACTTATTAAGATAAATATTCTTATTGCCTAAAATTCTAAAAAGGCACTTTAAACTTGCAAGAAAGTTTCAGAGTGATAAGTTGGCTAATAAACTAATTTACTCAAAGCTCTTATCTATAATATACTTAATTTTAATGCAAATAATTAAATACATTTTTATAGAAAGTTCAAAAATATATTTTTATTTAAATCTTTCAATTGCTGTGCATATAATTTTTTCAACTTTTGTACAACATCGAACATACATCATCATATATACATTAACATTCAATATACATATCTACATCTACACTATCTCGCCAAAAGTATCCGGACACCTTTTTAAAAAGTGGTTCTTGCGAGTGACGCAATTTGATACGTAATTCAAATCTATAAAAGTGTTAGTAGGGGTTTGTCAGAGTGTATTTATGCGTTTGTGAAGCAATGAGTAAGTCAAAGGAGCTTAGTGAGTTTCATTGTGGCAGTATAGCGGGATGCCACCTATGTGGGAAATCAGTAAGTGAGATTGCGGCCATTCTACAGAAGCCTAAATCCACTGTGAGTAATGCAATTGTGAAGTGGAAACGTCGAGGAAGTGAAACGGCAGAAAAACGAACCGTTAGGCCGAAAATACTTGGTGAACGCAACCGCATAACTCTGAAAAGGGTAGTGAAACAAAATCGCAAGACCTGGTTGGTGGAAATTTCTCAGGAGTTCCAAAGTTCATCAGGAATTAGTGTTAGCAACAGGACTGTCCGTCAAGAGTTAAAAAACGTGCAGCCGCTCACAAACCAAACATCACTCAACATAATGCGAAGCATCGATTGCAATGGTGTAGAGCTCAACGTCATTGGACTGTGGACATGTGGAAAACTGTTCTTTGGAGTGATGAATCTCGCTTTACAGTCTGGCAGTCGGATGGACACGTCTGGGTTTGGTGGATGCCCGGAGAACGTTTCTTTAGTGACTGCATTGTGTCGACTGTTAAGTTTAGTGGTGGAAGCATAATGGTGTGAAGGTGTTTATCGTGGTTTGACCTGGGTCCGTTAGTTCCTGCGATTGGAAACATGATCTCTGAGATGTATGTGGACATTCTGGACAATGCTGCACTCCCAACTCTATGGCAATATTTCGGGGAAGGCCCATTTCTCTTCCAGCAGGATAACTGCACATCGAGGCTTGCACAGACGTGGTTTGACTAAATGGGTGTTCAAAAACTGGACTGGCCTTCTCAGAGCCCGAACTGAATCCCATAGAACACTTTTGGGACGAATTAGAGCGCAGATTACGTAGCCAGCCAAATCGACCATCCTCACTGCAAGCACTCACTTCAGCTGTGATGGACGCCTGGAAGACAATTCCTATGGTCACCTATCAAAAATTGGTGGAAAGTCTTCCCAAACGTGTGCAGGCGGTCATCCATGCAAAAGGGGGACCAACATGATATTAATAAGTGCCTCAGAACGCTCTAAGTCCATACCACTGGGTGTCCGGATACTTTTGGCCAGATAGTGTATATATCTCCCTCTCTATCTGCATATCTTTCTCTATCTCTATATCTACATATCTATCTATCTCTAAATGTCTTTCTTTTTCTCTCTCTCTCTATAAATATCTCTCTCCCTCTTTTCTCTCTTTGTCTCTCCCTCTATCTCTCTGTTTCTCTATCTCCCTCCCTATCTTTGTCTCTCCCTCTATCTCTCTGTTTCTCTATTCCCTCCCTCTCTTTGTCTCTCCCTCTATCTCTATTTCTCTTTCTCCCTATCTCTCTTTCGTTCTCTCTCTATCTATATCTCCTATCTCTCTTTTTCTCTCTGTATCTATATATGTCCATCTCTATGTTTCCCTATCTTACCTCTATCTCTTTATCTCTCCACATCTCTTTCTCCATCTCTTTCTCTCTACCTATATATATCTTAGCTTGTGTGCTAACAACAGTGTCCCAAGTCATGAGATAATTTCGATCTTTTATATATGTTATTTTAAAATGTCGTAGTTAATTTTGAATATACTGTTTTAGAGTTATTATTAGCAATGAAAGAAAGTATGATTGCTTTCCATGTAGTGTTTTGTAATTTTTTTAAAAAAATTATTCTAAAATTTCCTTATAATTTCAACGCTTGTCGTGACCCGGAGGTCACAGATATAGAGGGATTCGGAGGAGCAGGCATGATTATAAAAATAGGTACGTTTATTTTTATATCTAACACTTTAAGGAATGATATACGACTTTATTGCCTAACCTTCGGAACAATCTTAAATACTAATCCTTAATCAAAGAAAATGACTTAACTGAAGTCGGAGCTCCTTTTATAGTCCTTGTCGAACCACTATAACTCGGCACAGCTCCAATGCTACTTCTTCCCACAACTTCACGCAGTGGGTAGCCTAGTGGTTAGATGATCGGACTCCAGACCGGAAGACCTGGGTTCGATTCCCAATGCTACCAAATACCCTCCGAGTACACACGGAGTACGTGCTCGTTAAATCAGTGGGTCCGAAAGTCTCTTGGGTGATCGCAGCAGAAACCACGTGTGTTGGGGGCTGGAGAATATATCCTTCCTCTCCAGTTCTATGCCTAAATTGTGGAGGTGAAGATAGGTGGTGTCGCCATCTATCGTGCATGAACCGAGCCAAATCGTACTGTCACCTGCATGGTGCTAAAAGCTAACGACAGGAGTACAACTATCCCCTTGCCGCGATGAATTTCGCGGGCCTCGATCTGACACCGTCAGACAGGTCGCATTAAAACCAACTTCAAGTGGATTCTAAGATGAATATGAAGTTCAGGTGACCGAAATCTCAGTTGCAATTCACTTTTTATTATTCCTAAATTTCAGGATTAACTTCGACACAATCCAACGTCAGAGTTTAAATATTATTTATATTTCCATAAAATATCAAGTAATCTCTGAAGAGAGAAGTTTAACTAAAACCACAGTAAGAGAATACTTGACTCAAGAGGATTAGCTGAAGAACCACGAAAAGAACTCGTAAATTATAATAACCCGACCTATTTTCATGTAAATTTATAAAAATTAATTCAAGAATGATGTTGAAGTAGTTTTTATTGGAATTTAAAAATTTAACGTTTGATTTTTGTGAGGAGCATGTACATTTTTTAATGATTCATCCTTAAATTACCATGAAACAACAAATAATCTTAAACAAAGCATTTAAGTTTCAAAGATTGTAATTTGTTAAAGTTGTAACTGTTTTCAAGTCCTTCTATTAGCTCACTCTGTCTCCCTATATATATAGTTATTTATACATCTTGTTCAAATTTTCAATCATTAATAAAATACTTTCTATTCATCTAATCAAGTTCAAATAATTTTTTAAAACTTGTAGTGGATGACACTTGATAGTAATTACACAGTTTTTTTTCAAATATTAATTCATTACCGGTAATTAATTAAATTAATTACTAGCTTTCGAGGTCAACTTGATTCTTCTCCATTGTTAAAACCATGTAACTGTTAAAGCAATGACAAAAGTTGGCGTCGAAAACCGGTTTTTTACCAAAATTTCAAAATTTTAATTGTTAATAAAATACCTGACTTTAAAAAAATTTTATATTACTTATTTCAAAGAGGTATTTGATTCTTGAAGCTACAAATATAGTCTACAAATTGCTATTTATACTTAAAGGCTTAATACTTTTTAACAATTTATTTTTTTGCGTTAAATTATATAAGATATAATGTTTTTAATATAACACAACAAAACGAGAGAAACTGGTACACCTGCTTAACATCATGTAGGTCTCCCAATGATCATTTAGAAATACCATGAACACAACATGGCATAGACTGATTAGTGTTTAAAAGAACCCTGTAGGAAATTCAAACCATGAATTTTACAATGCCGTCCACCAATTTATAGGAGTGTAAGGTGGTGAAGATTTTTCCTAGCTAGGATATTGGGAAGCACCCCAGATATGTTCAATAATATTCAATTCTAGAGATTTAGGTGGCCATTGGAAGTGTATAAATTTGAAAAAGTATTCCTAAAGCCACTCAGTAGCAACTCTTGAAGTGTGGATGCCCCATTTTCTTTCTGCAATTGTCCATTTCCGTTCGAATGTGCAAGGAATATGAATGGGTGTAAGCGATCAGACAGGATATTTACTTAACTGTCAATTATCAGGGTCCCATATATCATCACAATCGCACATTGCCTATATAATCACAAAGGCTCCAACATATTGAACAGTATCCGGCTGACATGTAAGATTCTTAGATTCATGAAGTTGTTTCCCTACCCGTTCACAGTTTTCTACCTCAGGAAGATTTTCATTTCAATTGTATCATACAATTGAAATGAAACTAGGCAATGGGATTTTCATCAATAGTCTAATAAAGGCATTTTTGGACCAAGGTCAAGAGTAATGTTTTGTGCCATACAGCCTTGAGAGAGAGAGAGAGATACAGAGGGCCTTGAAAGTCACTAAACATGCTGATCCTTTGAACACTTTCAGTATGAAAGTACTGCGAGAATATACATAGGGAACATGCCCTTCATAAACCTTACATACCTGCCCTTCAAAAACCGATAATTTGACTGTTACGATAGCGGAGGCCTTGATGATCTGGGCAAGCATCACGTTGGAAGGCCGAACACACTCTATGTCTTTGAATGAGTCACTGTGACTGGTCTGAGGCATAGGAATGAGATTTGGAGCGCTAGGTTCGCCTTCTCACGGGTGTAGCTGGCACAGAATTTATTTTAATGGTTGACAACGCGAGGCACATACAACTCATCTGGTCGACTTATTTCTGGAAAGTGAGCATATTCAACAAATGGATTAGCCATTTAGATCTCCAGACCTTATCCGAATAAAGCATGCCTGGGACGCTCTGGGGAGGACAGTTGAAACTCTCTAACCCCCTACGAGAACCACTCAAGTCCCGAAAACAGAGTTGCTGAACGAGTGGGTTTAATTGCCACATGAACTTATAAATTCCTTTGTTTCCGTTATAAAATCGCGGTGGGAAACCTGTGTATCTGAAAGAGGTGACCATGTTCCCCTTATTAACCAATTTTTTTTAAAATTATACTCTGCAACTACTGTTTCATACCTCCTAAGTTCGATGAGTGTTGCGCACGATCACGCGTTTGTATTTCAACTGTTGAATGATTTTTTTTTTGGTATTATATCAGCTCTATATGCATACCAAATACCATTAAAATTTGTTCAGTTCTAGAAACCATCGACAAAATCTAAAAATTCTCTTAATTTTGAACACTAGTGTATAATATTAGAAATACCAAAAATATTCATTTAAATATAATGCATTAATGTAAATACTCGTATATCACAGAAATTATACAGTATCCAATAAAAGAAAACCCTTAAAAATAAACATTTTTTACAGAGAAAATCAACAAATTATTTTAAATGAAGAAAATAATTCTCAAATCATTTTTTTTTTTCATTAAAAACAAAAGGAAAGGAGGAAAAAATCAGGGAAAATTGTATTTGCTTTATAGCGGAATGGCGATATGTTGAAAAAAAGCATTTAGCTTATGAAAAAATATTTATAGTGTAAAATATGGTCATGGAATTTCTCCCCTCGCAGTTTTAATGTCTTTGGTAAGGAAATATTTTCGTCTCTCTTCATAAAACTTTAAAAACGTCATGTAAAAGATAAAAAAAAATAAGATCCAGTCCTTTATAGTCTATCTTCTCAACAATAAAGAAAAATTGTTTTGAAATAGATGATCATAGAGTGGAATTTTTCATATATGGCTCAAAAATTTATTCTGCAAATTTTTCGTATTATTTTATTTTAAATTCAAACTTGAAAAATAACTTTAGATCTCTATGAAATTCTGAAGTTTATATATATTATATAAAATTCACCCGCGTAAAAGAGGAAACACTATTTTTTCTTGTTAAGGCTACAGAAAAGAAATTTCAATATACATGTGTGTTATATATAGGAATGAAAGAGAGAAAAAATTAAAACATTTACCTTAAGTCAGTTTTTTCACAAACTGTGGGGCGCGCCTCTCTAGGGCTGCGTGATAATCTAACAAAGGGGGCGCAAGCATATAGAAAAGTCTAAAACAAAAGATTATTTTAAAAATTATTATTTTACTGAAAGAAAACAAACAAAATACATTCTGACATAATAAAAAAAATAAAGCACACATTTACACTGATATTATGTACTTCTAAGTATATCAGTACTGTGCAACGTATTTTATTATTAATTGAACAAAACTTTGATAATTATCGATATCCCCATTGGCTTGTCTTATATAAAATTATATGCAAAAATTAACAATTATCTTGATTAATCCCTTGATTATCCAATTAATCCCTTAAATACCGATAAAAATTACGTGATTCGCTCCCCCAATGCACTGTTTAACTCGTAGCGATCTTATGTGGTGTACTGGAGGGAGGGAGGAAGAATAAATAAGCAAATGCTCCGAAATAAGTTAATCCTTCGGAAACACACTCTGCCAAGATCCTTTTATTGCATTCCAAAGCCTTCGGAAAAATTGTATGGATAGCAGTTCAGAGAAAAGATCGTATTTCGGAAAGACGTATATATATGTCTGGGGAAATTAAAGCTTTGGCTGAGCGAGACGTTTATGTACGCTGCTGGCACTTAAAGAGATTAAAGTATAATTATAGGTTAACGTCAAAATATAGTATTATTGAATTCAATACATTGTTATTGTATGGAGTGCGGGCGAGGAAAATTATGATTGAATATTGGGCCACCAAAATTGAAAGCTTGAGAAGCAATGCCTTAAATAGTGGCCTCTCACTTAAGATAAACTACAAAGCAGCATCTTACATTTAGAATTTAACATTATCAATACTTCAGTTTCTCTTTGAACATTCAAAGATACCTTCTCTGGAAGGATTTATCTTCCTACATCTTCAAGCTCAGGCGCTTTAAATATATTAGATTTATGATATTGAGAGCTTCTCAGATTCTATTGAAAAGAGACACAGCGCGACCAATCATCTTATTTACGATTGGAGATTAAGACACCTCTAGTGATAATTACTTATGTATTGTGCCACGATACTTCCTCCTCGTGTTAGTTGAGGTGGAGATCTTGCTGATCGATGAGGTTTAAGAAGGGACACGAAAGCAGTAGGGATTGAGAAGCCATTAAATCAGACACCAAAGAACAACAAGTAGATATTTACAATAATTCACTTTTATAAAGAAAGCATTATAACTAAGTTTCCTCGGCCCGAAGGTAGTGGGTGTGAGAGAGTTCAAGGAAGAAGCAGACATGATCATAAAAATAGCTACTTATATTTTATCTTTATAACTTTATGCAGTACATAATTTTATAACTTAGATCTGGGAGCAATAAGAAATCCTATCCAGTAAGCGAATAACTAGATTATCGAAAGTACATATCTGGATTTAATTCTCCTTGTTATGATCCTTCTTGAAGCCGGACAGCTCGGTCAGCTTCCAAGGTTGATTACTTGACCATTTCCAGATAGATTTTGCGTCGACTTTTAATCTCAAGACTCGTGACTACTCAATAGCTATTGACCCAAACTAATTCTTAGATTCCACGCTTAATGAACACTGTTAAGACATTAATTCACATACTGAATGGTAGGCACTTAAATAACAGTTACATTTGCATAAAATCAAGTCATCTCTATGGAAAGTATTTTTAAACTAAAATCACAATTAAAGAATATATTCCTCAAGAAGATTAGTAAAAGACTCCGAATAGCACCCGTTACAAAGTACGCGATATTGAGACCAAACAAAGCGACTTATCAGAAATAACAGGTATTTATCTCAATTAAGATGCAACCTCTGAAAACCGCCTTTAATACCGTTTTGTAGCTAAACGACTATAACTCCGGAAGTCACTGGTGTAGCTATGTTGTTCACAAAGCAACAAATATTCTCTTCCTCATTAATTATTTATGTGCTACATAGTTGTGATGTTCATTTTCGGAGTTTAGTTGTTCTGGCTCGAAATGCCAATTTAGGCAGTGGGAAAAAATAACAATGAGGATAGTCCATTGTTACAGGTGTATTTCAAATAACACTTAAAGTAACCGCAGAAATAAACATACGGACTTTTCAATTCCTGCTATTAGTTCACACTCTCCTATATATATTCTTCAAATGTTCATTCATTATTAAAATAATTTTTGTTTATACACTCAAGTTCAAATACATTTTTTAAAACTTGTAGTGGATGACACTTGATGTTAATGCACAGTTTTTTCAAATATTTTTCATTAATTACATTTAATTAATGAATAAATAGTCACAAAAAATATAGTCTAACACCATATAAAAAGGAAAACCGCTCGTTGTGTCCTTATACCGCAATGAATACCGCGTTGGGCTTCTAATCCAAAGGTCGTTGGTTCGATTCTTACCTGGGATATCTAACTGCTTATAATGTGAATCCTTTTTACTATATTATATTTTTTGGATTAATTAACTTTTAGTAATGAATGTATAGGAACAAACAAAAGATAGTTCAACTCCATATATAAAAAGGAAAAAGAAAATCGCTTTCTATTTTGCCACTTAATAGTGTGATTCTGTCATATGTATATAGAAGAAAAAAATTTGTAATTATTTACTAAAAAGCAACTAAAAATGAAATTTTTCTTTGTTGACCTAATTAGGTATTGACCTTAAAACTTTTTTTATATTACTTGTTTTTGAAGAATATATTAGACCATTGTGGAAAATAATGGGGATTTCTGCCTAAATTAAACCTCAATTATTCGCTTCCCCTAATCAACAAAATTATCTAATTTTACTTAAACTAAATTACAAGCACTATTTTTGTCTTAAGTAAAAAAAAAATTAAAGAATGAGTAACACCTACATAACAATTTCTTATAAATATAATTTCATTTATAAATACCAGCAAGAAACCATAAGAATTCTAAAAGCTTTACTTCTATTTAATGTATTTACCATTTTTTTTCTTAAAATAGCTTCTATTTTTTAGAATTCAGATATGGATAAGGTAATGAAAACATGGCAATATTTTTAGTAAAAAGACTCAATTGAACTCAAATATCTTTAAGTGAAATAAATGTATCGTATTTATATCTATTTCTTTGAAAGGACAAGAAATGTTTATGGGGTCTAATGCTTTTCCGATATACATTTTAAGAATCGGTTTTCTTTGATTCAGTAAGGAGGAAAGTTATATCTTTCTGCTCATTTTGAGAAGTTAACAAAACAAATATAGATTTTTCTCTAGAAGTTTCCAGAAAGTAGAAAGGATAGCTTATACTAAAAGAGAGTAATGGTTTACACGATAAAAAAATGACGATAACAATGACCTGAATACCTTTGAAATTCTTAAGATATATTTATACAGACTGATGTTAGAAGTGAATACCAATACAAGACTATTATCAATGCTTTTCTTTCACAAATGCATAGAACTTCAAGAAAGATTCAAGCTATTTATGTTTTATCTTGGCTTTTTTAATGGGATTCTATCGATTTTGAAGACATATTTTTCCAAACTTTGAAAAATGTACGTACGTTTTATGAATACCTCAAGTTTTTAAAGAGAATTTTTCTCTTTTCCCAATATTTCTCAATTCCTATATTATCGTACTCTTTCTCTATATTTATCTTGTTCAAATTTTCAATCGTTTATAAAATGCATTTTAAAGCACTCAATTGGGCTGAAATTTTATATACACGCTTATTTTGTGTGAAAATACAGTACTTTAATTTTTATTATAATAAAAATTAATTGATTAAAGCTAATTATTCAAATAATTACAAATACAACCATGTTGGCGTCATTTTTGGCCACTTGTGTCAAAACTTGAAAAGGTTTTTTCTCCCATTTTAAAGCGCTCATTTGAGCTGAAATTTTCTATACACTATTGTTTTGGGTAACAATACGATAGTTTAAGTATAATTAATTAAAATTCTTGACTGAAGTTAATTATATAAAGAACTACAGATACAGTCACGTTGGCTTCATTTTTAGCGACTTGGGTCAAATTTTTACAAGATTTTTTTTCTCGTGTTTCAAAGCTTAAAAGTTGAGTTAAAATTGTATACACACGATTGTTTTGGATGACAATGCGATGCTTTAATGATAATTAATAAAAATTAATTGTCCTTAATGTTGTGGTTGTGATTATGTCATATGTATATACATATTTATATTAATTGTAACTATTTAATAAAATTTAACTAAAATAAATTTTTTTGTTGATCTATGCAGGAATTGACTTAAATTTTTTTTATATTACTTGTTTTTGTATTCACACCACTAAAAGTGATTTAAGTGCCATAAAAGTAAAATTTTGCGCACTTAATCGGAAAAGAGGCCGCCGCACCAAGTATGGTGGTTTTGACACTCAGCTGGTAATCTAGTGGGCTCGGATTAGAATCTCAAATAAGGCATAGATGTATCTTCGGAAAAAGAAGTCAGACTTTCACCTGAAATGGATTCCTGTCTCGAAAGGAAAGCAGCGCACCCTTTCTGTTCTATGCTGACATCATCGTTTGTAGTAAAAGTCTATATTCTTCTGTGTTGTATTTAGGGATTGCTATACCGGAATACCAAATACCGGTATTTTGAGCCATTTGTACAATTTTGTACAACCGGTATTCACAATTTTAACTACCATTTTTCCGTATTTACGGGAGCACAGAGTACACTGTCTCGTTGGATTTGATTTTTTATCAATAGCAGGAATATCATCTGGAAAATGCCTTGAAGTTAACCTGAGTGGTGACTAATGCTGGGTCTTCCAGATGTGGCAGCAAACTCGTCACGATGATTTTCTGGCATTAGTTTTTCAATCATTTCCATTCTAAATTGTTTAGGTGATCGCGTAAATACCTCCTACTACCCTACACTATCCATTTTGTCATTGTAGTCAACTACACATTTAGTCCTGGACTTTGTCTCTCCCCATTTATTTGTCTCAACCTGCATTTCAATTGTATGTATTGTGGAAATAAGACTAATATTCTTCTTATTTTATTTCCCATTTCATTATAGTTACTTTCTCTCTCTGATACCCGATAAATTCTCCTTTTTTAAAATTTCTTTGTCTTTAGATCTCAAGGTAAATCTTTTCTATTCAATCGGAATGTTCCACACTTCAGTCTTCCTTTTGACTAACGAATAAGTCAAAGCTGGTGATAATATATGAGTTATAAAAATTCCTGTAAAAAGTTATAAAAATTGTCCAAACTGCCAATCAAAGCTAAGTATTTCCTTTCCTTTCCTATAGACCATGTAAAACCGTCATAAAACTAATCGTACTGACAAATTCTGCTTCGCCCGAGTTTTCTCGGGATAATAATTAACTGCAATACGTACGAACCGGAGATAACTCGGGATAATCAGGCAAGTGGTTAAGCGTGAGACTAAATGAACTTTTGGGATTTCTTCCGAAGTACCAAGGAAGACTTGGAAGATTTTTTTCGAGTGGATTGAGATCGATCTTCTTAAGGGAGGATAATTCATTAAACGTAAATATGACGAAACAAATTCGTTGTGAAATGAAACAAATGAATGTCTGTATCAAAAACAAAAAAAAAGGAAGAACAACGGGAAATAAATGTTTATGTATATTGCACCGAAAAAGAACTTGTTTTTAAAAATTGCTAAAAAAATTACATTTACAAAAAATTTAATGCTTTGGCTAAAAACTCTAAAATTTTTTTAAATATTTTTAGCAAGGCATTGTTCTGCGATGAAAAGAAATGTAAAACATAGTTACAGAAAAATAATGAAGTATTTTACTGAATTTAACCCGGCACTTCACGCGCAGGGTATGCTATACCCAAGGAGTTTTTAAATTTAAATTTTTGTAAATTGTTATGTATGTATATCATTTATAACTGTATTTTTATTATAGTGCAGAAAAATAAAACTGAAAATGTAAAATTTTAGTAATTTTTAGAAAATTAAAAAAATAGGTCTCCGAACGTAGTCGGATACCTTAAAATGTAATAGTTTGGCTAAAAACTCTAAAATGTTTTTAAATATTTTTAGCTAGGCCTTGTTCTGCGATGAAAAGGAATGTAAAACATAGTTACAGAAAAAAAATGAAGTATTTTACTGCATTTAACCCGGCACTTCACGTGTAGGGTATGCTATACCCAAGGGTGTTTACATTCTGTATTCAACGTAAAATTTGCATACAAAGGTGAAAAAGGAAAAAGAAGTGTAATATCTTTATTACACTTTTCACACGCAAATTTAGTTTTCTTGTACTTTTTATTGGGGCATTTAGTACATTGTTTATACATGCCTTTAATCTTCATCGCGAGTGAGTCCGATGTCACTGGATTTTAATACTTTTTTTTTTAATTTCGTAGAACTTGCTTGCTGGTTTCTACATTCTGTACATTCTTCTGTAAATCGAAATTCAAAACACTTTAAAAAAATCAGTGTCTGGTTTGATGTTTAGTAGGTGGTTTCTAAATACTTAACAAAATTATTTGCGTATTTATTGTCGCAACATTCAACAACACCAAAAAAAAAATATTGTCATAGGCTAACGAGATTATATTTTCTAGCAATTGAATATCATGTGGTCATGATTATCAAGGATGATAATTGCTTTCGCAGTTAAATTATCTGGATAGATTTCAGTAGAGAAATCATACTTGCTTTTATACAGTTTATCACTTGATTATTCCTCATCATATCCGCAAAGAGACTTTCTTCAACCCAAAATACTCTTGTACTATATCTATTGAATACTGTATGTATTCGAGAAGTCCCGGTTTAATAGAATAACATAAAATATTTTATAAATATATCCTATTAATGTTAAAAAATTTTCTAATTGTTCAATAACGAAAAATAGTTTTTTTTTGGAAGTGGAATATATACTTAGCTCTCAAACTGATTTAATATTAGACAGTTATTTCTTAAGCAGTTGATTTTATAATGTGCCAAAAAAAAATCACGGTTTCATCTGTCATTGAAAAAAGGAATAAGGAATTAAACTTTGTAAATGTAAAGTATTGGCTAATCATATGGCATATCAAACTATTGTGTCTCAAAAACATGCAAAGAAGAAACCCGGAATAAAATTTGTTTGAAATTATAGAGACAAAATGATGCTTGCCATTTCACCTATTTCTGATTACATATAAAACATACTTAACTTGTATTGTTTTTCTACCATTCCAATAAAAGACTGTGATATATTTTTGGCTGTTATATTAAATTAAAATTATTTTAGTTAAATAAAAGTGTTACTAAAGACAAAACAAACCCATAGTAAAATGCTTTATTTTATATAATGGATGTCGGCATTTTCTCTCGTTCGAATACGAGTTCATCCTACTATCTTGGGAAATGGAATGAAAATGACGGTTTCCAGCAGAATTGGTGTTCACGAAACCTTCCGTTTATCGCTATCTACCGCAAGAATGCCTGGAGGAATTTTCCAGAACGTCAGGAAATTCCTGCAGTGTCACTGTCAGAACTACCAGACGACTTCTGGTGGTAATTTCGAATACCTGTTGTTGTACAACCTTTCAATAGAATGTTTTCTGTTACAATAATGTGTTGCTGTTTCTGTTCTTTTTCTCATATTCTTTTTACCTTAGCTTTCAACTACGGCATTTGCGACCCTGTATCCCTATGTGGTCCCAGGTCTTCTTTGTAACCCTTACACACCCTGTATGATTTTCGGTCTGGTTGTCAGCCGCATTATATATATGGCTTTTTGATGCCTTAATTATTTTGTTTCTTATACTATTTGATTCTTCTATCTCGAAAGTTTACCGACTCGTGCTCAAAATTATCTGAAAGGCCCTGTCGTTTTGAATATCGTGCTTCGTTTAAATTTTATCACGTATTTGTCACGTTATACGTGACACGTCACGTGTTTATGATGTTATTTGGCATTTATTTAATTAATTCATCTATTGCATTATAAAAGTTTTCATTAACATTACATTAATACCTTCAGAATTTGATTAATTTCCAATTTCAACGTTCTAAACAATAAAATTCCTTAAAATATTCAAAAATAGTTTAATAAACAAAAAATATTGAATACAAATTATAGAAACAATCAAATAACTAGTACTAAATGCGCATAGAAGAAGAATACATTTTCAAGCATAAGTCTTAATTATTACTCAAATAAAACTCGATAACTTGTTTGCGAAACAAAGCTGAAATTACAGAACCGAAAGAATGGTATGGATATCTGATTTTGACATTAAATCGTTAAAAAAATAGCCGAATACATCTCAAAAAATTCTATTTGCATGCAAATTGTATTTTTCCTTTAAAGTATTGATATGAAGAAAAAAATTAAATATTAACGATTTATGCAATACAGTTTAATGAATACGAAATGAACCCAGCAGCTTTTTAAATAAAGCTTACTTTTCAACATATTACTTCGCATTATGGAAAAACACATAAATTTTACATTTAAGACAATATATTTCAACTAAATTATTTCAAAATAAATGATGTAAAAATAACAGAATTATAAAAGGAAACATATAATTTATGTGTGCATAAACATTATTAAAAAAACTTTAAGTTCTTCATACAAATTAGTTAGCATTTTTAGTTGTCAATGCAAAAGGACTTTTTATTTCAATTTTTTTTTTTTTTTTTACATTTCCATCATCAGAAAAACTGTTTACCATTTTATGAATAAGTTTTTCTCAAATTATTTTTCTATATATTTTTTAAAGCAATAATTTGTGAAATAAAATTATATGTTTTGTAAAATGAGTTTTGAAATAATTATAGACTTAACATTTTTTTGAGATTTCGATTTCAACAAAAGATATATATATATATATGGAAGAAATTAATAACATATATCAAAAACAAAAACTAGAAAATAAAGAACATAAGAAATAACGTAGTGCAAATAAAAAAGAAAAACATGAAGATCGAATCTATAAGAAGATATAAAAATAGAATACAATTAAGAACCTAGCGAGTCAAAAAGCAATTTCGGACTTAAGACCAAATAAGTGGGGTTAAACTAGTTTGAGGGTGACAACCTTCCCCCTCTGCAATTCGATAGGAAAAACCAAAATAAAATAAATCGAAATTCAAAGTATAAAAAAATCTCATAGAAAGTATGTAAGAACAAAAGTATGTCAGCAAAAAAATTCTCCTAAAATGTTTTAGCAAAAAATTACTAAAAGAATTACCTAATAAAAGGATTCTTCAAAAAAGGTGTTTTCGAAAGTTCTGCTCACAGAGCTTTTTCCAAGATACCCAACAGTTTTGAAACCAATGGAAAGCTATTATTCATTTTGTTAAAAATCCAAATTACACCTAACCGCATCCTTTAAACCAGCTTATAAGGATAGACGCCAAGAGAGATGACAATCAAATTTGGTAGGCTATAATTTGGTTGGTTATCAAAAATGTAGAAATTTTTCAATGTATAAGATTTTTAAAATGGGTGTGGAAAAAATGTAAACTGTGAGAAGATTGTTATTATAGAATCTTCACAGCTAAACCACTAATATGCTGACTTTGAGATTCTATTGTTGTGTAGTGTTTTTGTAATCAGAAGTATCAAGACGATTAATGTTTTGTGATGAATATAAGATCTTAAGTAGTTAAAAGGATAGTCATGATCTAAGCAGCATTGGAAGAATTTCTTGACATTATTAAATTTACATGTTTTGTGGGTAGTTAAGTTATTATTCCTACGTAAAAAATTCAAAACAATATTTCTATAAATTGATAGATTGAAATTACTGTACCATACAGGAATTTTAATTACATGGAAACTAAAAGATTCTCTTTTGTCAAAAATGTTACAGACTACTCTATTGTCAATAAGATGCAAGTCTAAATCCAAGAATTCAATCACATTAGAGTTAAAATTAGTTTTAAGGAGTTTGAGATAGTCTAGGTAGAACATAATATTTGGTTTGAATTCACAATTTTTACCAAAAATTATTATATCATCTATATAACGATAAAGCAAGAAAGATTCATTAATAATATGATCAATTTCAAAAAAATGTAAAAACAGGTTAGCTAAACAATTACAAGTATGACCTTCCTGAGACAGTCTCTGATCTGTTTATATATGGCTACGGTGGCCGAGTGGTCTAGCATCGATCATGGCTAGCATGTCATGAGTTCGATCCTAGTACCACTAAAGACCCGCCGTGTAGGGGCGCGATGCACGTAAATCTGTCGAGAGCTCAAACGTCCTCACGTTGGTGTGATGTGGTGTTAGGAGAGGGGTGCCAGCTCAGGTGTCGTCCACGTCACTTGACCAAGGTTCAAAATTACGCAGACCGTCGCCAAAAGCCTCGTGTTGCTAATCAGTGCGACGTTAATATTCTCTCACTGATCTGTTTATAAAGATTCTGATCAAATGCAAAGAAATTTTCTTGTAATACGAGATTAACAAGAATATTAAATTTCTCCTGTTTTCATTGAATTATATAATTCATATTTATCATAAATTAAATGTGGAGCCTAATCAAATCATCAATATCAATAGAATTAAAAAGGTCCTCGAAGTCAAAGCCGTGCATGGAAAAAGTAATCATATCCTTCGTGACTCTGGCAATCTCTAAACTATTTTTAATTATTGCTGTGTGTTGAAAGTTATCAATAGTATTTTGAAGAAGGGATTGTAAAATCTTCCAGACTTCGTTATATATGTATTATACCCATTAGTAAAACTACGGAATTTTTTTAGAGGACTTTTGTGAAATTTTGGTGTTAAAAAAATTCAAACAAATAATCGAATAGAACAAATTTAAGTTTTTAGCTCTATTGACTCAGTGTGGAATTTAAATCTCATATTTGGAGACATTAAGGTATTTAAAAACTTTCAGAACCATGATTTTTCAAAAGTGCATATATAAATGATGTTCTTGAGACAGTGATGTAACTTATATTATAATATTGATTTAAGAATATTATTGCAAAAAAAATATCTATATATATATATATAAATGCAATTTTATAGCAAATAAAGGAATTTTAAAACATTTTCTTTTATGGAAAATGCTTTTCTTATATACAGCTAAGAATTCTCTACGGAGCCTGAATTGGGCATCTTAAAAAAATCGCATTATTTTCAGAGTTATTATCAATTGAGAAAATAACTGATGTATTTCGCTCAAAATATTTTCTTATTCTGATATTTTAAAAATGAATAAATACACTACATGAATAATTAATTTTTTTAATTATTTTAAATATTTTATTTTCGACCTGCTCGCGCCCCCCACGTATGATTATCAGCCCCCCCTAGGGAGGCACACCCCAGTGTTTGAAAAACACTCGATTACAAAAAGAAGTATTTTTAAATAACGAAAACTTCGTTAAAAATTTATTTGCATAACAATAAACAAAATTAAAAACTATAATGGACTTTTTTCACACTAATTGCTACAGTTTGCTAATTTTCCTTATTTAAAAAATTAAAATAACATAAAACTCATTAGGACTTATTAAGTAAACATATAAACCCAAAACAAGAACTAATGTTTTTATCCTTAAGAAAATATACTAATAAAAGAAGTTCCTCTGATTGCGTGTTGATTTTATCGTCATTGTAGTTATAGATGCTAATTGAAAATCCGACTAACATTTTTAAATGCACATAGCAAAATTAAAATGTTATCTAAATGCAAATGAAATACAATGCATAATGCAGTTATGATAAGTTTTCCTTAATATATCCTATGATACATTTTAAAAATATTTACATTGTATTGCTTTTATGCATTTAAGGGGAAAAAAGATCTTAAAAGTATTATTTCGAAAATGTAACCTGAACCTTCTTATTTCAAACATGCTTTAGAAAAATAACAATTGTTTCTTTTCCTTTCTGAATGATTGTAATACTTATCAAATTATAATGGTATTAAATAATAAAACTGATCTTTATTAACACACAATAATTATATAAACATAATCAATATTTACTAGAATATAATAATAATATAAAATTAGTTATTAAAAGATGTAAATGGCAAAAAGCAAATAATGGGCTATTTTACTTTATTTTTCATTCACAAATTTTCTCTAATATTAAACAACAATTCATCATTTTAAAACTACCCCCAACTCCTTTTTTACACAATTGATATGTACCTTAGAAAACCGTGTAAAAATATCGAGTAAAAACACATGCGATGTATGGTAAATTTAGGGATATGTTCCGCAATTTTAAAAACCATTTAAGTTTTAAAATCTTTAAATACTTTCCCAAAATAACGTGCAAAATAAGTAATAATAAAATTCATGTTAGATATTTATAAAACAAACACTCATAATCCATTTTTATTACAAAAAATAAATAAATAAAACTTAAGTACAGTGAAAATTCAGTCTGTAAGAAGTACATCAATACTTCTCAAACTTTCAGACTTGCGACCCAATATTCAATCATGATTTTCCTCGCACCCCCTCCTCCTTGCAATAACAATGTATTGAATTCGAAAATATAATACTTTGATGTTTAATCTACAATACGACGTTAACCTCGTAAGTGCCACCGGCGTATATAAACGTTTCACTCAGCCAGTGGGTAAATTGCTCCGAACGTAAATATACGACTTTCCGATATACGATCTTTTCTGTTCACTGCTGTCCATAAAAGGAATGCAATAAAATGACCTGTTTGACAGTGTTTGCGAAGGATTCGCTTAATTCAGAGGAATTTCTTTTATATTCATTCCCTTTCTCCCCCTCCCTCCAAATATACAACATACGTGTGTATACGTGCAAAATGGTGGCATTGGGGAGTGAATCGCGTAATTGTTAATTGGCAGTTAAAGGATTCATTATAAACCGTACAAATTATCAAGATAAGTGTTAATTTTTGCATATAATGTTATATATGACAAGCCCATGGGGTCACTGGTAATTATTAAACCTGTTCTTAAATTAGTATTGTTAAATTGTTTGTAAAAAAAAACATATTGTGCACTACTGATTCATTTATAAGTGTATTATAACAGTTTAAATGTTTTTTTATTATTTTTTTTTATCTAAGGATGTATTTTGCTTGTTTACCTTCAATAAAATAATGATTTTAAAAGAATCTTTTGTTTTTGACATTTCAATATGTTCGCCCCCCCCTTCCTAGAGTTATCACATCCCCCTAGAGGTGCGAGCCCCATAGTTTGAGAAGCACTGAGGTGCATACAACACATAAAAATTCAAATTGAAATAAGGAATAAAACTACTAGCAACTATTCATTGCTACTTGATAACAAGCATGCACGTTTATCACGAGCTGGATCAAAAATATTATTATCAGCAGATATTATCATCAGACATGTCTAGCACAACTGTCGGTTTTGATTCAGATAAAGAATTTCATTCGTATAACGGTCTCGGTTTATTTTTTTGATGCAAAGTCTGCTATTACCAGCTGATTTTAGGTTTCTCAAGTTGCTAGCATAATACTTGGCATTCTGTTGCATATAACGTATGATTCTGTATAAACTATCCACGCTTTATGTCAGGATCACAAGTAAGAAAATGCTGTTTTACACTTGTGACAAATTTTAAGTTTTCACGGATTAAACCAGCTGTTAATAGCTAAACTTCACCTTCGTTTTTGTCACTACCGACTTCTCTCTTTTTTTACTATCATAAACTCGATCAAATATTCCTCAACTTAAGAGCACGAATCCCCAATTTTTTAAAATTCGTTCTAGAACAAAATATTCATGTAAAAAAAATCATTCAATTAAGTTTAATAGTCGTAAAGAATTTGTAGCCACCTTTGCCGTATCATGGTGTCACTACAGACTAGGGTACTTGTTTCAGGAGACGTGATATTCGTCACTTAACCTAGCTTAAAATTTACCAGCGTGACCACCAATAATTCTCAAAAAGCTTTAAGGTAAGATTTTTATTTTAAAAAAAAACTGAGATTATGTGTTATAAAAGGGAAAATCATTAGAATAAAAAATTTAACTAAGGATGAGCAACTAATATCCTGATTTTGGAGGATTTCTTTGTATATTTGTAACCTTTTTTAAGAACAGAATTTCATTGATTAATAACATATTATAGACATATTATTAACATATTATTATTCTCGACTGCAATATTTATTCAAATCGGAAATTATTACATCTTTTTAAGCTGAGATTACATTACCTGTCTTTATGCTAAATCAAAATATACTAACAATATTATATTTCAGAGTTAAAATTATTATTGAATTGTACCCTAAGTATTAATTGTAATGTATTCTCCCATCAGACTTAAAATTAGGTTCACAGCAAACTAAATTTAATTTTCATTGGGTATTTACTCTTTCATAGAGCGTTGCGGACTGGAAACTTTGAAACCAATTGTCATGCTGGTTGCCTACGCAACGGAAGGGTTTGTTGAATTATTTGATTGTGGAAAACAAAATATTTTGTTAAGAGTGTTGCTACCCATGTTAGTTTGTTTCTGATGAACGGCTTTCGAAACCAGAATTCGGTCTGGCTCATTTATTTCAAAATTTGATGACAATGTTTCATGTGAAATCAAAATCTGGAAGATCATAGAGTGGGGAAATATAGTATTTTAATATTTATAAAAATCCAACTCCTATCTAAGTCGTTAAAACTTCTGGAAATTTATATTAGTAAGGCTAATTACAAATTATGGTATTAGTTTCCTAAATCTTACAATTCTATAGCATGAAAATTTTGAAATAGATAATCAAACAATTTGCATTAATAATTTTACATATTGTAGTATAATGTATTTTTATAGTAATATAAAAACACACATTTATACGGGGTTATCCGATTTTAAAAGCCCTTTTTTACTCCATACAAAAATTATATGAAATAGAATCTATGAGATTTAAGAGATAAGTTAATCAGATGCAAAGCTAGCACCAAAGTACATTTTTATTGGAAACATTTAATGACCTTTTATGCACATATATCTGGAACTTGTATACAATACTTTTACCTTAGTACACAAAATGCGCATGCCCTTGTGAGATTTTGTACCGGTTCTATTTGGATTCTTCTACTAATCCTCTTGGGAAAACTAATCTTTAAATGTGTGATTTTAGTAGTAAAACCACTTTTTGTAGAAATGGCTTTATATTTTAAGCAAATGTAATTACAATTTAAAAACCCTGTCGTTGAGTATGTGAAGTTAATGGTTAATTGTTGATTGTTAAGCGTAAAATCCAAGAACTGGAAAAGATGAACAGTGATTGGATAGCCGCGCGTTTTGAGATTTATAGTCGTAGTAGCAAGCACCAATTGTGGAAAGAAATAACCTTGGAACCGACCGAGCTTTTGGGTTTCAAGAAAGATTGTAATAATGAGGTCCTACTGAAAATAAATGAATTTTAATAATCTAGTATATTTAATTAAGGGTTTGAATTTCAGATTGCTCCCAAATTTAAGTTCTAAAATTGTATTTTTCAAAAGCAGCTATTTTTAAGAACATGTCTGCTTCTACCCCGAACCATCTTACACCCACGACCTTCGGACAGCATCAATTTTAAACTACTTTTACTAGTTATACCTACATTTTTTCGATTCATTTTTGTTCTTCATTTTTGAATCTTCTGAACTTTCTTTTTATACAAAGTTTGAGATGTGATTTCTCCCTCCCGTCGTTCAATTCCGCTAAAATTGTAAAGTTTTGCGCATTCCAGAATATTTTTACTTTCATACGAATTTGACATTTTTGTCATTCCTCTTTCAGTGCATAGTATTTTATTGGCAAGCAGTGGCATTAACGTTGGAATTAATTTTTATTTATTTTACATTTTAATGCATTTTTGTAGAGATCTACTGCCCAATTATACTATCGATGTTAGTCAAATTTAACTATTTTGAAGTTGTATCTGGATTATACCTTTATGGATAGTCATTAGTTTCTTCTTATCTTTTTAGATGATGACGCGAACATTTATAATTTCCTTCAAATGTATGTATGCACTTAATAGGCTTCTTTTTGAGGTTGCACATATTCATAGCGTGTCTACAGAGGAAATTTTAAAATTGTACTTACAATTTCAAAATGAATAGTTCACCGTTTTTTTTTTTTGCATCTAAATATTACTAGTGTTATAAACCATTGTATAAATTCTCGTACTTCACAAACTGGGGTCACATGCACCTGCTGTCCAATGGAGTCAGATCGTGTGGACGCTTAGGCCAATCTTCAACACCGACATACCCACTTATTTGATTCTCGAATGCCTTGACGAGGCACTACTTCACCGGGTACGTCTTGTGAGCAGGTGCGGCGTCATGCTGACCAAATACAGTAAAATACGTTTAATGCCAAAATGCTTAAGAAGAAATATGGGTTAACACGAAATAATATAAAGGACCCGACAAATTACACTCAGGAACATTGAAAATAGCGACCCAAGGAGAAAGCATCAGATTAAAATGAAATTTAATACACATAATGACACAGATGAGAGATTCACTTGATCTCAAAAACAAGACAATTAAACGAATACAGGGTGTGCAACGACACAAATACTGGGCAACTTCAATAGCGCGTAGGACCACCTCCAGCTGCAATACATGCCACCACACGGTCCGGCATTGAGTTGATGGACCTTATGTTGTCCTGAGGCAGATGGGCCCACAAATCTTGAACAACCAACTCTAAATCATGTACAGAGTGACACGATGGCATCTGCCGTTTTAGCTGATCCCACACGTGCTCTACAGGGGACAAATCGGGGGAGCGGGCCGGCCATGGAAGAGTCTGAAAATGGCGTAGGAAGTTTTTGGCAACTCTTGCTGTATGCGGACGAGCATTACGTTGCTGGAAAATTGCCTCTGGCAGACCATTTAGGAAAGGTCCTACATGGGGTCGAAGAATATCATTAACGTAACGTTGGCCCGTTAAGGATCCACGCATCACAATTAAAGTGGACCGGCTATCATAGGCTATGGGCCCCCAGACCATTACACCAGCTGTGCGGGCAGTGTGACGTAGAACAGTGTGGGGGAATTGTACCTCTCACCAGGGCGCCTCCACACCCGTACACGGTTATCATCTGTCCCCAAAACAAACCGGGATTCATCACTAAACACAAACTTTTGCCAATCTGTGACATTCCACATTGATCTGGCTTGGCACCACTGTAGACGCAGTTGCCGATGTTCCGGTGTTAAAGGGAGTGCACGGAAAGGGCGCATGGATTTAAGATTTGCTTTTGTAAGATGTCTAAATTATTTGTGGAACTATTGCTACGCCTACGTCTGCTCGTATCGTTGAACGAGTCACTGTGGGGTCCACAAGTGCTTGCCGCACGATCCTTCAATCCTCTCTCCTCGTGGTCTTCCTGGTTGCTCCAGACCCGGTTTTCGGCGCGTGGGTACCTTCTCGTGTCTACTGCTCCCAACAATTTCTAACGGCACACTCCGAACGATCCACCTTGCCAGCAACACGGCGCGTCAACCAGCCTGCAGTTTTCATCTCGATGATCAGGCCTCTCTCAAACTCGCTTGACTGTGAGAAATGTCTTCTAGCACATTTACCTGACCTGTTTCGCTTACCAAAGTCTTCCTACAATCGACGGGTAATCGCCACGTTTATGAATCTTCGAATTTGCGCTGGCTTATATAGCACCCTCTTCCTGATTGTAGCGCCACCTCGGCGTGTATGAGCATGCGTATTGGCACAAAACTTGGATCATTTGCATATCACATTACGCTGTACTTATTTGCAAAGTTTCGCGATTGTACTTAGCTTCCTTCTTGGGTCGCTATTTTCAATGTTCCTGAGTGTATTATGTATTGTCATGCATTTTTCTTTCAACACGCAACGAACATCGTATAACACGAAAATATTTTCTTTCTAAGTATGAACAAAATACGGAAAATATCAATCAGAGTGGATTGTCCTATTGTATTATCGGAAGAATACATTGCAGTTACGATGATAGTGTGTTCACAGCCCCAATTATGTCAGAAGCATTTTGCAGTTTGCGTAAAACTAATTGATACAGATTGCGATGATAAAAATGAAAAGTATTGGTTTCCACTTCAACCGAACTTAGAGACATCTTAAAAAGTATGTGCAGTTGTTTAGACACATATTCCATTTTTTAAATAAATAACAAAATGGATGATATCGAACAATTTGTTGACATTTTGACGTTAAAAAAGCAATGCACAGAAAATATATCAGATTATTATCCAAAAACTCAATAAAAGTTCAAAAAATTTGAATATTTTGTGTATTAAACTTCTTTAAGTTCTTGTGAATGTTTTCGTTTCATTTAGTGAATGAATGTATAAATATATTAAGTGTATGAATATATAAACATCTATGTAAATAAAATAAACTCTAATAAAGTTAATTTTGTAAGTACAGAATTTTTTTTGTAATATCCGTTAACACGAAATTGTTTTAACTCGAAAAAATATTTCAGCTCCTTCAGTTTCGTGTTAGTGATTTTCTCTCTCATTGGGTATGGCGGTGTGAAAAAATGGTCTCTCCATTTTTCCTTTTCTGACTGCACTAGAGTCCTGTTGAGAAACTTGAAACAATTCGTTATACGACACCTCCAAAAACATTCCAGGTTCTTAAGGGGGCCGTTATAGACGCTTGTACCAGCGTATTACGCTCTATGCTCCAACGTGTGCAACATGGCAATTAAACGGGGATCCAAACGTGCATTGCAACTGACACAGCGAGGAGTTTGAGCATCTCAAATATAAAGGTACATTTTTATAACAAGTTTTGTTTTCTTTCTCAGATCGTTTTTCTCAAGTCACGATGTAGAAAATCACGAGGGGAAAATGCGTGGTTTAACTGTTCTATTTTTTGCATTAATTTCCACAAAATATTTTTTTATTCTAAATCGAGGATACTCTATAATTTCGTTAAGGCAACTGGGTACAATACTTAAAATTTTTTAATTTTTGAAATATGGTTTTAATTGTATTTAATAAAGGTGATATTTAAGTAATAATTCCATATAAGAAATTTCAAATTTGTTGCAAAATGTTTGTAAAATTTTAAATTTTTAAAAATATTTTTTTAATATTTCTAATTTTTAAGGCTTTTTGAAATATGCTTATTTTCTTACAAAATTTTTTCCAAAGTAACTTATAACATACTACATAAAGCTGTGTATGGTTTTTTTATGCTGCTACTCCTTAATTTTCTATTAAATTTTTTTCTTTGTGAAACATACAAAAACTTTCAAAAAAACAACAATTTTGATTTTGAAATTTTTTGAAAAAATTTCTACGTATCTTAGAGCTAATTCCATGCACATTTAAACAAAAGGTACATTTTAGAACATTTATAAAAAATTTCACATCCTTATTCCAATTATCAAAAAAGCCTTAGTGATTTGAATGATAGTATGTGATCAAAAATTCAACATGAAGAAAAATCAGTTTGAAGTTTTCATTCCATGTATAATATTCTTTGAATAGTCTGAAACTTTTATGAAATCTTAGTTAGCTTATTTAAAACTGCTTACCATAAGAAATTACAAAAATGCGGAATTATTTACTGGTATAATGTTTATATAGAAGAAAACAAATGAAATATCAATATTTCTAGAACACTTTACCTTAATAATTATAAAAAAAAATCAATATACACACCTCAGAGCTAATTCCACATGCTCAATTTTACAACTTAAGCAATGCACTGCATGTACTAAAGATGTGTATGCCTTTATTTTTTTTATTTCCATGATTTCAAAAGCCTTAGCATGTTAAATATTTTACATGAATGAAAGCAAAATCAAATAACAATTTATTGGTAAAATATATCAAAATCGAAGAATTGCATCTGTGCATTTGTATAAATGAATATCTTAAAATATTTTAATAATAATTGTGTTGAATTTCACATACATGGGATATATATACATTACAGAAAACAATTATATAAAGATGGGAGCTTCGCTATTCTTGTAACTACTACTGTACTACATTTAAGAATGTAGTAGCAGTCAATCGAATTTAAAAGGAGGGCAAGCGACTTTTCTGAGCATACTGTATATGTATCAGACTTTTTTTTTTGTATACGAATGAATTATTTGATTCGACTTTTATAGTTAAATTTTAAATGATACAGAATTTACCTTTCCCAGAAAATGCTAATTTAAATACATAAAAATAACTTTAAACAAAGTTCTGAAGAATTTTGATACTTCTAATGAAAAACTTAAAATAAATTTTACATTTTATTAAAATTTCTAAAATTTGTGAATATTTAATTCGAGTTTTCAAAAAATGGAAGAAGTTACCAATAATATTATCCTTTTAAATTGTATGCTGTAGACACATAATTTTAATGCAAACAATAACATTAGCTAAAAATTTTAATAAAAATTCAGTTATTGGAAAGCATGAACGAATGCTTATTTCAGAACATTTGGTACATTTTATGTTGTAATGGAATCAAATGAGGTTGAAGTGGAATCAAATGAGGTCAAATGAGAGAAAAGAATTTATTTCAATGTTCTAGCATAATGCATATTCAGAAGTATAAGATAAAAATAGGAAATCAAATGAATTGTTTCAATTTGGTATGAAAGACTTTGATTTATGGTATAAATTATTTTAAAACTAAAGGAAATCATAAAATTATTTCAGCCAATTTTAAAATAAAATCATTAAAAAAATCCACATTTTACCTTAAATTGATAATTTTTTTTCAAAAATATGGTATCTGTGTGTGTGTGGAAGTATCTACTTTTCTAAAAAAATTATAAAAGTTATTATACTGTTCTTAGATTTTTAAGAATGTTCATTTAAAAGAACTGTAATAAAACTAGCATCTGTAAAGAATTTTTTCCCTCCTTATAAATTTGTAAGTACGTAACACCAAAGTGAAGGAAAATGATCAAGCTTTTTTCGTTTCCTTTTCGGCAAGGAAACGAAACCATCATCTTGTCAGGAAGACGAAAATTGATTTGAAATGATTGAATATAAAATGAGATTCTGTTCATATGTCAAAAAATTTCCTGTTTTTAAAGATATTTTAAGTAATTTTTTTTCTTAAGGTTATTTTTTCCTTGAAAAAGTGCGCGTTATATCGACTTATATATTTAAAGAATCATTTTTATTGAAAATTGTGCCCTCTCTTTTTCTATTGCGCAATTTTAGTTTTAACTTTATTTTTTTTAAGAGTCGTCTAGACAAAAAATTGTATTTTTTTAAGGGATGCTACACATATACGTTACATTTTCCTATTCAATGTGTTATTATTTAACTAGATAAAGTACCCATTCTTCACACGGATTGATTTTTAAAAAATAAAAAAAAAACATCTTAACATAATAGCTGAATTGTAAGGACAGTAAAACACGATGCAAAACAATGTGTAAAAAACGTAAACTAGTTTTTTAAGAAGTGCACTTATTATTTATCTACAACATCCCTTAAGACATCGCAACGGCCTTTGGTAAGCAATTTTCGCAAACCTGCTTTTTGTTGCATCTCTATTACATGCGTGCATGCTAATTTCCAAGTCTGTAAGTCTAATAGTTCAAAAACGGAAATATTTTTATAACGACCCTAAACTCTCGCAAAGGCCCTTCAAGGGGAAATTCATTTAGGAAAAACAGAAACCTTCTTGTGGAATAGTTGATACAGGAAAAGCCTACTAAATAACTTCACAGATCGGACCGGGAGTCGTTTCTGAGATTTTTTGACACGTATATTATGGACACTTTCTAAAATAATAAATGTATTCGTTAAAATATTTATATGTGCATGTAATACGTACTGTGTTTTTAATTAAGAAATTTGCATTGGATATTTCAAAATTATCGCATCTGTGAATCAGTAACAAAATCAATACTAACTTTATTCATAAAATATTGAACAGAAATATACATAAAAATGATAAAAAAAATGTAAAAGAAATTTGCTCACACAAAACATGGTGATTTTATTCTTTTCATCAAAATAGTGGAATTCAGGTACTTTTAAACCTCGAAAATTTAAATGAATAGAGTTAAAAATAGTTTTGAAAGTATTTAAGGATATACAAAATAAAGTAAAGCTTTGAAATAAGATATTTTTCAATTAAATTTTGAACTGGCAACTTTGAAAATTTTTATTACAAATATTTTTCTTAATGAGTATTTCGAATAGATTACGAGAAAAGAAAATAAGTCGGAAAAATCTTTCTTTCAAACTTTTCGAAAGAAAATTTGCTTCATAACTCAATTTGTTATTGCGTGATTTTATATAATTAGAAAATTTAATAGAGAAAATCAAGGGTATTTTCAATTTTCTTAAGTTTTGAGAGATTAGCATTAAATTTATTCTTACTTATTTGGAACAGAAATCAAATTAATAAACCATAGTGATACAGAACTTAATATTCAAAAATCAAATTCTTTCGTTTATGGTTTTATTTCATAAATATTATGAAGCTAATGATAAATTCGATTTTTTATTTCTTTGAGAAAGAATGATTTAAAAATAAGTAGATTCAAATGAATGTGAAATAATGGAATTGAACACGGAAAATTCGGATTAAAAGCGAGTTGAATAACATTTGAAGAAAGCTGTATGTTTTCAGCGAGTATTCTGAATATCGTGTTGTACAGAACATCAAAATGGCTCATTAAATAAATTTTATTGATTAAAAGCCTCCTTTTTCAATTTCATTCTGAATTATTGACTTTATGTTTTATTATTTAATTTAAAATGTGCAAACCGTTTATAAAAATGAAAAATAAAACTATTTAAAAACGAAAGCTGTTAAAAATTGCATTTAAAATTCCTTGCAACTAAAGGAAATCAAAATTTTGTAGAAGTTCGGAAAATTTAATGTACTATGAATAAATTTATGTTTTAATTATTTTTTTAAATATTGTGGACTTGTCGATTTTTATTATCTCTATTTAAACAAAATAAATAACTTGGTACATTAAATTTTTCAAAAACAACATTCATTTTGATTTAGTGATTTGTAAATTCCTCTCATAAACAACTAAAGATTAAAAAATTTGATTATATTAAATACTACATGATTGACTTTGAATACGTTATACTTCATAACATTCACATTTACGATTAAACAAGTTTATACTCAATGCGATATATATATATATATATATATATATATATATATATGTGTGTGTGTGTGTGTGTGTGTGTGTGTGTGTTACCATAAAAGTATAAAATCTGGTATATAATTCAAATACGGGAAAGTATATAATTCAGATTCAAATATATTGGCACTTCCAATGAGTGGGAAATAGGATGGTTTCTATTGACGTGGAACAAGAATATGCGAAATTACAATTTTTATATATACTTTGTGCCTTATAAGAACTGGCTCAAAATTAAAAATATTCCTCACCACGAAATTCCTCTTGAGTCAGATACAATTCCTCAGTCTAATGGAAGCGGTCAAGGATTCGTGAAATGTAATTGTAAAATAAAGTACCAACATATAAGAATTGTTTTTGAGTAAAAAGTGCATTGAAATGTAATTAAAAATGTCATTCAAGTCTACCATGTTGCAACAAATAGGTTAATTTTAATTTCTTAGGTTTTTTTTAAATGGAAGTTTTGTTTTCCTTAATAAGAAAGACATACATTTTCTTTGGTACAAATTTCACATTTTCTTTTACGTTTTTTAAGTAATTTTTTTGGTGGAACTCTCATTATATTTTGTCAGAATAACATTTGTATCTTCAGGAATGTACATCATTGATACAACAGCCCTATCAAGACCTTATTTCATATATGCCTAAATAGCTGTGGTGATTTTATAGAATGCCTAGGCATTTTATATAATGCCTAGGTAAAGTATATAATAAATCTCACATTTCATACTTTGCCTAAAAACGTCCGACATTCTATACAATGCCAACGCATTGTATAGAATACCGGCATTTCATACTTTGTCGGCAACACACACATATATACACTATCTGGCCAAAAGTATCCGGACACCCAGTGGTATGGACTTAGAGCGTCCTGAGGCACATATTAATATGATGTTGGCCCCCCTTTTGCATGGATGACAGCGTGCACACGTTTGGAAAGACTTTCCTCCAATTTTTGATAGGTGATTATAGGAATTGCCTTCTAGGCGTCTATCACAGCTGAAGTGAGTGCTTGCAGTGAGGATGGTCGATTTGGCTGGCTACGTAATCTGCGCTCTAATTCGTCCCATCTATGGGATTTAGATCAGGGCTCTGAGAAGGCCAGTCAAGTTTTTGAACACCCATTTCGTCAAACCACGTCTGTGCAAGCCTCGATGTGTGAGAGGAGCAGTTATTCTGCTGGAAGAGAAATGGGCCTTCTCCGAAATATTGCCATAGAGTTGGGAGAGCAGCATTGTCCAGAATGTCCACATACACCTCAGAGTTCATGTTTCCAATCACAGGAACTACGGACCCACACACCATTATGCTTCCTCCACCAAACTTAACAGTCGGCACAATGCAGTCACTAAAGAAACGTTTGCCGGGCATCCGCCAAACCCAGATGCGTCCATCCAACTGCCAGACTGTAAAGCGAGATCCATCACTCCAAAGAACAGTTTTCCACATGTCCACAGTGAAATGACGGTGAGCTCTACACCATTGCAATCGATGCTTCGCATTCTATGGAGCTGCTTGGCTTGTGAGCGGCTGCACGACTATGGAATCCCAAATTTTTTAACTCTCGACGGACAGTCCTGCTGCTAACACTAACTCCTGATGAACTTTAGAACTCCTGAGAAATTTCCACCAACGAGTACTTGCGATTTTGTTTCACTACCCTTTTCAGAAGTCTGCGGCTGCGTTCACCAAGTATTTTCGACCTACCGGTTCGTTTTTCTGCCGTTTCACTCTGCCTCGACGTTTCCACTTCACAATTACATCACTCACAATAGATTTAGGCTTCTGTAGACGCAATCTCACGAACTGATTTCCCATAAAGGTGGCATCCCATTATACTGCCACGATCAAACTCACTAACCTTCTTTGACTTACTCATTGCCACACAAACGCATAAATACAATCTGACAAACCACTACCAACACTTTTATAGCTTTCAATTACGTATCAAATTGCATCACTCGCCAGAACCACGTTTTTAAGGGCTGTCCGGATACTTTTGGCCAGATAGTGTATATGAACTGCTGTATAATACAGAGAAAACCTGAGACTTTTTTTATACTCAGCTTGACGCCAGAAATGCAACGACAAGTAATCTTACCGCAGGAATTGTTCGAAGTTCTGTTCTCGTAGGTCATAGCACAGCAAATATCGACGGACGAAGGATTCTTGAACTTGTTCATTTAATCTGCCACGTTGAATGGTCTGCTACAACCTTATGAAGAAAGACGAGTGACACGTTGTAAAACGTGTTGCCGACTACCTTTCATTCAGCGCCGGATACTAGTGCTGTTGCCAAACTTAGGAAAGAGAAATTGCAAAAGTCCCTTTGCTTTTTGAATTTTTCTCGTGTAAGATAATATATTTGTCTTTGAATGGAAAAAAAACTAAAAGAAATCATGGATTAATTAGCGAATACAAGTAAATATCTAGCAGCACTCAAAGTGTTTGATTCTAACCAGATTGTTTCAATTTATTACATTTTAGATTATAGATTATATGAAATGAATTACGGCCAGGGATGAAATAAGAAAAAGAATTGAAAAATATTAAAGACACAGCAAAGTGAAAAGGAGTTTTTTTAAAAAAATTTTATCTTATATAAAAATGACAAGTTTTTTTTCCCCTTTAATATTTTGCTGGTGGTTTTTTCTTTCGAATTAGAAAGAGATTTCCCATTTTTTTACTAACTACGTAGATCCTGCTAGTAATATTATTTGGATGTATTTATTTGGAAGTTTGAAATTTTTCTTCTTTATTTCGAAAAAGGGCCTTTATATAAGTGCAGAAGTATTTTTTCTTAAAAAAAATTACTTTAAATAATTTAAAATTTAAGCTGTAATATAAAATGAAGACAAATATTGAAAATTAATCTTCTTTGACTGCATAAGATTTTTTTCACACAGCAACTAGACTCCTAAAAAGACTTGAAACCATTACTCCTTCCTTTCTGCTTTTTCTCCGTATATATCATCCTGATTCTTCTCTTTCTTGTATTTTCCCTTGCATTTCCTAAAGGAATTTAAATAAAAAAGATATAAATAAATATATGTTTGACATATAACTTTTTAATAATGTACTGAGTGTGCATACTCTTTAGATATTTCGAAACTTTGAAACATGTTTCTCAACAAACATGGATTCCCTACACATTCAGTGAAAAAGGTTTTAGAGTGTGATAATTCTCTGAAAGGAGTTACAACATAAATCTGCAAGTTATTTGATTCAAGTTAAAGTATTATTTTCTAAGATATATTTTTGATTACCATTTTCTTTTGATGTACTTACCGATACGGTTTTTTTTACACTGATTGCTATATATGTACGCATATGAAAAATGGACTAGATTCTTCACGTATAATTCCGATTAATAATTAAACAATTAAAATTGTGAACATGTGGTTGAACAAAATTATTGTATATTAGCACTTGGAATGCGCACTATGATAAAAAGTAAAACAAATGCTGGAAACTGGTGTATTTTCAGTCAAAAAATAGCTCGTGTTTTTTAATGAGCTCTAGTTTGAAAAGTACTCATACGTATTCGATTAAGATTTAGAAATGCATGCATGACTGGAAACATTCAAATTATGTTTTGGGCTAGGCATATTATTCCATAAAATCCGTATACTGGTATAGTAACAGTTGCAAAATGTAAAATGTAGCAGCATTTTTTAAGCTAACATTTGATAACGCACATTTAAAAGAGTTTGGGGAGTAATAACTAAAAGATGGTGTCGATTAATAATGGTTGAAAAGGGTTGAATAGGGGTTTACTTTCAAAATATTTTTCAACCTTCAAAGGGATGTTCGAAAAACATGATAAGGATTTATCATCATCCTATTTTTTATCAGAATTACATGGTCATTCTTTTATGTAACATTAATTTATAAAATGTTAGTTCAGTTTGCACCTTTGACGCCGGATTAATGAAAGGTGAATAATTTCGCCAGCAATTCATTTTGCATGTTGGAATTTTATTCAATATGACGACATTAGTTTGCTAAGCTTCCCATAAATGACGGTTAGCACTAAATTTGATGTAGTTTCTCAGTTTTGCATTTGCATTCCATGTACATCTGTAGCAAACTCAAAAACTTTGAGGTTAGGTTGAATATATTGATTACACATATCATATATATTGTTCAATACAATCAAAAAATGCTATTTTCTAACTTTTGCTAGAAATCATATAAATATCAAACATAAAAGGCAAAGCAGCTAATTTTTGACACAGAGAATATTTTTAATTAAATGTATAGTTATTCAAAATGTATGTTAATTCAATATTCCTTGATTTTTTACAGTGCTGTCTTTTACAATGCATTTTACAAAATTTAATTGACAGTGAAGGAAGAAATTATTCAAGTACAGCAGCTTAATGTAGTGCATGTGTATCATGATATTACAATTTCACAAATAAATCTTAAAAACAAATTTTAAAAAATCAAAAATTATGCATATATATATATACAGTCGACTGTCCTTAATTCCTAATTTCCTTCTCTAATTTCGCAATTCCTTTTAGGAGTGGTTTGCCCGCGTATCCTTTTCTTTTTTAAAGTTTCTTCTTCTCATTAGAAAATAGCAACTGTGTGTGTTTTGTTTTGTAATTACATTGTAATTGTAAAGTACTTTTACTGTATTCTTCCTCCAATTCTCAAAAATTTATAGGGAAGATCCCTCGTTCGGGACCTTTATGTATATGTGTGTGTATTTCGTTTAGTATATAATAAAAAGTAACTTCTTGGAGGGTCAGGACGCAGCTCGAAACTTTTTGGGTGTGCTCGATTCTCCCGAGTAAGTAAATAAATAAGAGTTGTGCAAATGGTTTAAAACGGTTTTACAGTCAATATTTAGCTCCTTGGCGATGCTATGACTTCTAATGTGTCGGTCAACTTTCATCATGTCTCTGATTTTATCGATATTTTCAACGACTGACATACCTGAACGGAATCGATGAAACCAAAATAGCATGCAATTTTTACAGTATCTCACCACAAACACCATTCACAATATCAGCCGCCTGGCTGGCATTTTCGCCTTTATCAAAGAAACAGAGTAAAATGTGTGTACCGAATTTTCTCTTTGTTCACATACTTTTTTGACTACCATAACTCACAATTGAATGGATAAAAAAAACAGCAAATAAACTTCCTCAGTGTTAAATGTCATCTTTCCAATTTAAAACTTCTTAATTGAAATTGATAACTACACCATCTTCCTAAAAATAATGGATTACGTTTTCTACAACCTATTATAATCGGAAAGCACTTTCTAGCACTAATTATTTTCATCTTTTTTCCAATTCCTACTATCTCTACTATACTATCTTCCTACAATTCCTCTCTCTCTTTATATATATATATATATATATATATATAGTGTTCAAATAGTCAATAGTTAATTAAGTACTTTCTGTTCATCCAATCAAGTTCAAATAATTTTTTTTTAAACTTGTAGTGTATGATACTTGATGTCAATACAGTTTTTCTCAAATATTACTTCAATAATTACCGGTTAATTAATTAAATTAACTACCGGTTTTCGACGCCAATTTAGATTCGTCTCCATTGTTATAACAATGTAACTGTTAAAAGAATGACAAAAGTTGACGTCGAAAACCAGTTTTTTAGCCAAACTAGGTGTGCATTGTTACAACAATGCAGCCAAATTATGCTCTTGTTTTTAATTTCTACTATTGGTTCATTCTCTCCTTACATATAAATATATATTTTGTTCAAATTTTCAATTGTTAATGAAATACTTTCTATTCATCCATTCAAAGTAGGAATTTTTTTTATATATTACTTGTATAAAAACAAATTCAAAGTCCTAGACGAAAATTCTTTTGCATTTAAATGAAGTCTGTGAATAATTTAAGAGGTATTTTAAAACTTTTGTTTGAATTTAGACTACCGTAAATGGAACTTAACAGTGAAATAGTAAAACCGATTAAAATGCGTGTTTAAAATCTTTTGAATTATACAGGCGAATTTTTTTTCTGTCTATATTTTCTATCTAACCTATTCTATATGAGAAGCACTAAGCCTACTTTAGAATATATTTTGATTTTATTTTGTAACAATCCAAAACGCATGTGTTTCAACACAAATCCAATTTTCTATTAAATGAAACAGAAAGATTGGCGGAGCTTAAACACAAATTACTACAACATGCAAGGAAATAAAAGCAATACACAATAGAAGATGATCGCTTTTAAACTAGTACTTTTGGAATAAAAATAGCTGTTCTAAACACAGTGAAAAGTAAATTTTTCATTTAAAAAAAGAAAGAGAATTACGAAGGTAAGAAACACAACGGAAATCTGATTTTGACTCTAAATCGTAGAAGAAAGGAATTACTCTCCAGTTGGTACATTTGCATACAAATTAGATTTTGCTTGAAGCCAGGGTTAAGTAATGGCATGTAAAAGAAAAGAAAAAAAATGAACTAATGTATTTACCCATTTCCGCGATACATTTTAAAGTATATGAAGTGAAGTTGTGTCAACAAATCTCATTTTTCGGTGCTTGATTTTGCATCGTGTAAGAATGATTACCTTAAAATAAAAAAATACTGTTTCTTGGTGATTATTTGAATTTAAATGGGAAAGAAACTACAAAGTAATGTTAATTACTAATGTATTTTTCTTCGACGTCTTTTTTTTATTTCATTTTCTAAATCATTCAGATTTTTATGCTTAAATAATCCCGATATCATGCTATAATGCTATCATTTACTAAATAAAAAATCCTATAGCATTGCAAAGTGATTGGATATAATATCAGTTTTTAATTCTTAGTTCTTTTTATTTAAATTTCAGAATGAGGATTACACAAAGACCAGTTGCTGCATATACACAAAAGTATATTATAACACATTATTTACAATAGTGCAAAGCGCATTTATTATAAACAAGCTTAACAACGTTCTAGAAACAGAAAAGCCCTCTACAACAGTGTTTCCAAAACTTTTGGCACATGTGTACCCCTTCTGTACTTTTCGCATATCCTAAGTACCCCTCGTCAAAAAAAAATGGATATATTTTAATAACAATCAAAATATATTTATTTTTTTTTCTCGTTTGTGATGTACGCGAAATAATTAAAAAATAGAATAAAAATTATTCATAATAAAATTTAAATAAAATTTATATTATAAATAAAATTTATTTCGATTAATGAGAAGTTTGAAACTGAGATCGTCACAATTTGGTTCCCTGGTTGTTAGTTTTAAACTGAGATGCGGTTACACTTCCAATTATATGTTCCTTTTTTTAATATCCTTTTATAATCTTCACTTGTATGGAGCTTAATCTTTGAACTCAATTTTATCCACTTTAAAAGGTTATATTCATTCGAAATTTTGCTCACTTGTCTATGACCGTTGACAGTACAAGAATTTAATAATTTTTATGCATTTTCCTGATTAAGATCATCAGGATTAACGATTTTCCATTTTCAGATCCCATCCCACATCTCGCAGATATTTTCAGATCCCCTTTCCAGATTTGGCGACTAATTTAAGGTTTGGCGACTAAAAGATTAAGCTACAACTTGGGTTCGACTAACTATAAAAGGGTGTTTTTTTGGTTTTCTTAAAATTTAAACTATAATTTGTTTGACTTAATGTCTACAAATGCTGAAAAAGCAGCTTAACATAAATATAAATTTGAAAAAGACAAGATGTGTATTTCAGAATTTTTTTTGTTAAAACCGGATACACGTATCTGTAACCAGAAAGATGTACATTCCTTATGTTTATTTTTCATGAATCCGTCTGAAAAATAGTCACGCTGTAACGAAGTGAGGTATATCCCCGCCATGTCACACCTGATCATCTCCTGCCTCACAAGACTGTCTTGATTTGCTTCATGAGAACGAAGAATTAAGCGCAGGTAAGCAAGATGCAGTGCATATCCCCACCAAACTCTTCCCGTACCCCTAGGGTTCACGTACCACACTTTGGGAAACACTGTTCTAGAGCATTTTCACTAACAAAAACTTTCACAAATAAATTCTCTCTCTCTCTTATTGCAGTCTATGCACAAGAAGCAGATTTTGATATCGACTGAGCTCTCTTCTGGATTCGCCCCGACCATTGTTTCAAATGCTCTTTACATAGAATTTCTCGATAATTCCTTGACGATATCTTATTTTTCACAATTCTCGTCACACCTTTTGTTGCGTAATCAAGTCTACGCTCGGAAGCCAGTTTTGCCCGTAAAACTTAATTTTTCCCCAAGGAGAGCCCCACTGCAGGGAAAACAACACACACGGTCATGTTTCAATATTCCTTACAATCGTTACGAAAGAAAAGTTATCTGCAATAAGAAATTGCTGAATTTTTTTTCTCTGGATTAAACCCTTTGTTCAAAGACTATAGAATTAGTTCTTAATATTTTGCTTACTTATCCGATAAAGTTATTTAGAATGAGATTCATTCATCCCATCCAAGACTGTTTCATTATTAAGTTAGCAAAATTTATAATTATAAAACAATAAATCTGTCAATATATGAGGTATCAACAAAAATATAGATCAGTATTCCGAGTATAGTCAAAGATCTATGTAAATATCTGGAAAGCACGTGATTCTGTCCTATTGCCAATGCAAAGTAATAAGACTTATGGAAAATCTAGTCCTAGTAACATGCTTTCCATATAAAAAAGCTTCAATACTGCCTTGACAATAATATACACATGTAGCTTTTAATTGACTTTATTTACACCAATTAAACAGAGACCAGGCACGAATTTTATTTCAAATTTTTCCATTGCTCTCATAAATCTTTTATCCTTATGCAACTAAAGTTATAAAGCTGTTCTTTATTTTTTTGGAAAAAAAAATAACTTTATGTTGAATATTTCAATTTATTACTGACGTCCTTTACATTTGTATACGACAGTGACATTTTTAAAAATAAATTTGAAAGATTATTACTTTTGACAGTTTAACATTGATAGCGAATTTTCTACTCTAATTTGAGATTACTTGCTGGAATAATTTTTATTTTTCGTTTTGTGCATATCCACCACCAAGAATCCTAATAGATATATAAAATCTTTTCTCGCGAGAATCTGATATATAAAATGCAAATTTTATTATAATTCAGCAATACTTAGAATTACAGCAATTTTGTATATTGTTGAATTAACAATTTGTATTTTTGAGGAGCGCATTTTTTTTCTTTATTCATGTATCATACAATGATGGATTACATAAACTCTACAATTCATGATTCTTTTAAGGAAAAATATATTTTCCACTTTAATTTTTTTTAAACACTCGAAAACCAAAGAAATTTCTTTCAAAGTTATTTAAATGATTTTTTTGGATCAAGATTCTTGATTTGAGAAAAAGGAGTTTTTTTTTCTTTTTACGCCTGAAATATAATGAAAAATGTGATTTTTTAAGAAAAGAATATATGTATATATAGATTAGTATAAATATTCGAAGTCATTTGGGCAATGTCCACTTATTGTACATTCTGATAACCTTCAGTTTGTCATGATCTAATATTCTTTTTTGTTTCGCTATGATTTATTGATAACACCATTCTCATTTAACTCCTAAACTGGACTAGGGTTATTTTCCAAATACTCCGTAAAGTTCAGCTTTGATTGAGTGACGAGGATGACACCGGAGCTAGAATTCCACACCTCATCACGTGATGACTTATTCCCTCGAAAAATTTAACATACATCAGCCTCTTCACGTAACGAGTTTTTATCGCCGCCAAGGTTTGAAGTTACGATTCGACAGAACAAACTTAGCAGTGAGTATGCGAGGATGCTCGACACGGTTACAGCGGCTGCTATATACTGATCTGAACTTAGTGGCGCAACAGTTAATGATAGTCAAGGCCTACGTGACAATCTCAGTTTTCGTGACCTTAGGGCTGGTTCTCATGTGCAGATGTTTTGGTCAAGTGGTCAGTCTGAAGCGAAATCCCTAGTGTTCAATCCCAAGCAAGCTTGGTACTCGTTTCTCGACCCACTGAAGGGATGAGAGGGTGGTTGACCTTGTCTGGACCGGTATTTGAACCACGGACCCATGTTGTGGAGGTGCGGTACACTACTACCATGCCACTGGGCTTCCGAACTACTATGGAAATCTCATAAATAATCACTAATTGTATTGGTTGTTTTCTGCTAAATAATAAAGTAAGTAAATTGCCGTTAGTTTCTTCTCTGAATTAAACAGAATTAGCATCTTATCCTAAAAGAGAATCTCTTCATTTTTAAAAAGACATGTTATGATTACAAATCATTATCTATGCAGTACAAATACTTTTGAGTTGAATAACTGGAAATGAAAAAAGTCGTGAAATGTAAGAACATTCATAAAAAAAAATATTTTAAAATAGTAAAGAAATCTGAAAAATTCGAAGCATTCTCCTAAAAACCTTCAAATCTGATTTGTTCTCTTTAATCCGTTAACTACCCCTCGAAGTATATATACGTCCCATCCAATCAGAGCGTTATATATTCTGGACGTATATATACGTCTTACCGAAATAAACAATCCTTTTTTTTGCACTGATATCAATAAAAATATTCCAAAGGTTTTGGAATGCAGAGGACTTTGTCAGTGCTTGCGAAGGATTTACTTATTTCAAAGAAAAGTTTGCTTATTTATTCCTTTTCTTTTCCCTTTAATACACCGCATACGCGTGCCTAGTGGCCGCGGTAGCCAAGTGGTCTAGGCATCGGATCGTGGCTAGCATGTCAGGAGTTCGATCCCAGTACCACTGAAGACCCGCCGTGTAGGGGAGCGATGCGCGTTAAATCTGCCGAGAGCTCAAACGTCCTCCCGTTGGTGTGGTGTGGTAGTTAGGAGAGGGGGTGCCAGCTCAGGTGTCGCCCACGTCACTTGACCATGGTTCAAAATTACGCGGACCGTCCCCAAAAGCCCTCGTGTAGCTGAAAAGTGGGACGTTAATATTCACTCACTCATACGCTTGCCTATGGGGAAAACGGTGGCTCTAGTCGTACCATGAAATCAAAAAAATAGTGAAAATTAACATCGCACTACAAAGTAATAAGATGGTTATTGGCGACGGACCTCTTAATTTTGAACCTCGGTTGATAGACGAGGACGACACTTGAGATGGCGTCAGAACTTCCACACTAAGCCAACAGGAGGACTTTGAACTTTGGCAGACGTAACATGCATCAGCCTCTCTTTTTGGAAAGTCTTTATCGGTAATAAGTTTGGAGCCTGTGACTCGACAAGGTCGACCGCGAGTTCGTGACCATGCCCCCTCGGCGACTGTTGCCAAATGCACTGTCATAAGAAGTACAATAAAAATTGGAAATAGAGCAATCACTCTTATTCATTATATTCTAATATGTCAAAAACACATACTCAAAAATGTTTTTTATAATCTGAAAGAAAATTTTTAAAAAAATGAACAGAATAAAAATGATTTTAACAAAAGCATCATTCCAAGAGCAAGACAGAATGAAATCAAACGTTTGAGAGCATTTTATGCTCCTGGGAAAAAACTACGAGCTATGATCCTTGCAGAAACCCACAACCATCATCCACAAAGGAAAAAAATATTGATTGACATTAGCAAAAAAATTATTTTTTTTAATTTGGAAGCTCATCATGTGTGTCAAAGTGGTGAAAATGTTCCCATTATTTTTTGATCATCACCTTGTCCGGGCGAGAAAACCAAAGTGACGTTTAGGACAGAAAAAAATAATGGGATGAGAAATATAGAATGAATTTGATTTTGATATTTATTTGGTTTCGTACAGTGAAAGAACTTTTGTACATGTACTTAGAAAGTAATTTTGTCGTTGAAATTTTATGAACTTCATATCCAAGCCTGCATTTTATGTATATCGATCTATATCATCAATTTTAGGATCAATAGTATAGTTATCGATATCATTTGAATAAAGAATTTACGGAATGTTTGGAGCTAATAAAATTAAATTGAAATTCATATGATATGATGTAGTATAAATAACTTTAAAGTAGCAAAGGTTAAAAAAATACTATCCTCAAGAAAGTTTTTCTGATCAGTGTATAGTATTTATTAAACTTGTTCTTAAATCAATTGTTTGTATAGTAGCTTTAATATACTGTACTTATTGATTTGTGTGTTGTCTATTTTCATGGTGAAATGCTAAGTTTCAAAATATTCAAAACAGTTACTTTAAAATGGTCGATGGTGGAATGGTTGTAGACAATAATTCTCATTTTTGACAACTACAGATTTTAAATTAGACAAATATGTTTACTTTTGATAAGATTCGTTAAGAATGGGTTTTGCAGAAATCGTACCTTGCAAGTATATTTTTGTAGTAGGAGATATCCTGTTGACCTACATATTGGTGTTAATCAGATCCTATGGAATGGTTACGGATGTTCCAACGCCCTCAGATAGTTGAATCCCAACTTTGAACAATTAGTTACAGACTTAAATTAGCTATGCTTTTTTACCAATGAGAAGAAATCTGCTACAAATGGTGTTTGAGCGAGCTAAGCAATGCGTGAATGATAAATATTTATCTTTTTGAGAAATTCCTGTCCTTTCTAATCAAGAGGTGGGGACTACTGAATATTTCTCAATACAACTGAAAGCTTAAAACTAGGATTTAAGTGAAAATAATCTAATAACAGTCAGTATATTTATAAGAACAGAGAAATTAAATAAATTTATTAATATGTCAGTTATTTATCTTTATTTAATTGTTAATTCTACAATGATTAAAAATTCTTTTTTTAAAAAGAACGTACATTAGAGTGTTATTTTATATTTTTTCACGTTTAGGGAAAGTTTTAAGAGTGAAGCTCCACATATTTATTTTATTTAAACCTTCAATTACGTACTTAAGAAGGTATATGATGTGAACTTCCTTAATTTTGAAATTTTTAATTAACATTCATTCCTTTCAATACTTCAGCTTCCAAACGAATGTGATATTTATTTTCATCAGACATATTTTGCAGCTTACAAATATAACAAATAAAAACAGAGTATACATGACAGATACTCATACGTTTGCTTACATAACTAATGGACTTAAATTTCATGACTTCTAAAACAACCATCAAAATCTTCCATTCATCTCAAAATATTTATTTTAAACACTCCCGACTTTACATAATAAATAAAAATTTATATCTGAAAAAATGTATAAATCATAACCAACTTATTATTAACTCATAAAAGATTCTGCAGACTTCAAAGAATCCTTTCTCATTTGTGGTTTGCTTTAACGAACAAGTCTAAAATTAAAACAGATTTTCATCACTTAACTAGTTATAATAATTAAGCACTCCCCGTATATTGAAGATAAAATATTAAAGCAACGAGCCCCAGTTAAGTTCTTAAATTACAGCCTCGGAAAGAGATATGTTGCCCTCGTTATATTAATCTATTTTACGTTTCTGTATTGAGGATTACACGAAAAACAATTTAAATCAAAAACTAAATCTCACATAACCACAGAAACAAATTCAATAATTCAAGCATTAATAAAATAACTTAATTAAAAACAGAAGTTTTGCATTTGATTTGATTTCAATGAAAGCGTTTTAAAAATATAAGAACAAATTAAAAGAATATCATATAGAAATTGTGGAACTTTTGAAACAAGACTTTTAAATATAAGAAAAATTAAGAATAGTCATATAAAATCGTGGAACTTTTTGAAACAAAGACTCTTTGTTAAAGAAGTTAGCTAAAATCTGCGGGACATCATACATATACGATATGGATTAACAGACTCTATAAAAAGAATACTATAAATGTGAATTGAAAAAGATAAAAAGAAAAATAATAATATAGAAGGAACTTTGAAAAGAGTTGAAGAAGAGGTTTATCGGATGGCAAATAGATGGGATTGCATATTAAATAACAATTGTTAGAAGGCATAATACGACAACAAACAAAACACATTCTAACATATTAAACAAATACACATTTACACTGATATATGCCAGTGCTACACACAATGTGTGTGTTTTATATTGACTTATACAATACTAAGTAGAACTTAATAATTTACTTCAGTGATTCAATGGGATTGTAACTATAATCACCATACAAAACTGACAGTTAATCTTGATTATTTAATCGACGTTTTAATTAATTTGCTGGCGATTAAAGAGATTACGCAACTTCCCAATGCCAAACGTTTTCCACGTATGCAGGCTGCGGTAGCCTTTGTCAGTTCGGATCGTGGCAAGGCGTATCATGTTAGCCAATATCACAAAGACGTCACCGTGTAGAAGTGCGATGCACGTTAAATCTGTCGAAGGTTTGAGAAAATCACTCCTGTATCGGTGTGGTGGTGGTATAGGAGAGGTAAGTGTCAGTTAGGTCATCCTCGTCCTTGACCATGGTTTAAAATTACGAGGTCCATCCCAAAACGCCCTCGTGTGCTGAACAGATTGCGAGTTACACATTTACTTACTTCAATGAGAGCACGTGGGGAATAAAGGGCGTGTATTGGAAGGGAAGAAAGAAGCAAAATAATCTGAAATAAATAAATCCCTTTGAAAACATATGTCATAGGTCCTTTATTGCATTCAAAGCCTTCGAAATGTTTATGAAGAAGTAATGCACAGAAAGATTCGTACTTCGAGATGACGTATATATGCGCCTGGTTAAGTGTAACACTTTGTGCTGAACATAACATTTATGTACGTACCCTGGCACCAAATAAGTCTGAAATCATAGTAAACCTTTAGGTCAAATATAGGTCATAGTTTGTTTTGATTCCAGGCCTTCGAATAGTTTTATGGATGTACAGAAAGCGTCTTCGATGCGATTCGTTGTAATCATGGCTGAAACATATGTACGTTAAGGAAGCAAATAGTATAATTGCAACATATAGTCATCTGCTTCAAAGCTCAAATTTTGATAGCATGCACAGAAATGACTTCGAATATTATCGTTGGTAAAACCTTTGCTGGACAGCTACTACTGACTAATGAATATACTGTTAGGTCAAGTATATATCAATAATTGTATTTGACGATATGTAAAACTTGAGATGATATTAATCATGCTCAACACGTACTACTCATGCAACCTTTAATATCTTGAAAATATTTTAAGATATTTTTCTACTTTTTAATTGAAATGAAGATGAAAAAAATAATGAAGTCCTGTTTGACAAGAGTGATAGAAAGTCATCCCTGGAGAAAAAAATAATAATGAGAAAATAATTATCATTTGATGACTTATAAATTATTCTTACTAAATTGTGGTTATTAAGTTGATATATCATTTAGAGTAAAAGATAATTAAAAAAAAACATATCAAATTTTGATGATTTCAAAATTGAATCACTAAATTTCAAACTCAGCTTCAGTAAGAGAGCATTTGTGTGATAAAGTAAACGCTGATATTTTTCCAGATCTAATTTTCCTTATAACAAATGATTTTTCGAAAATTAGCAGTATCGTTCTATTTTGCAGGTATTAAATTATATCTAGAAATTTAATTTTAGATAATATTTCATTGCGATATTTTCATTGTCAGTTTCATCCAATAGAAACTAGGACAGAAAAAAAAATCAAATTAAATAAGATTTTAAAAATTACGAAACTGTGACAGTTTTATTGGTGGCACATGTGACTTTTCATATTTGCTAACGCAATAATAAATGTTTAATGGTGTATATACGATCGCAATATTTATGTGCCAAAAAGTAAACAGTGAATTTAAAGGAGTAATTATGATTTTTTAAAAAATGTATATTGAAAGAAGTAAACTGTTGTACCTAAGTCAGATTAATGATTTGGAAAAAAAGGGAAACTCTTATTTTAAATTTATTTTATTCTTTGTATTGCAGAATTTACATTTTTTGTGATATTTTTTAAATGTTCATTTTAAAATCCCTAGTTTCGTTATTAAGGAAGATGTTTATGTTTTTCCCTCATCGTAGTTATTACAGAAAGGTCATTGAGTAATGATAAAGCTTATTTTCTCAAACGAAACAAAATTAAATCTCATGGGTAATGAAATGAACTAAATGTATTTTGGTATGTGTTTTTTGTTATGGCACATATAAAAATATATGGGAAAAATAGTGTGAATTTAATCCTATGCTTTAAGAAAATCAGAGCTTGTATAAAATCGTCCATTCAGGTAAGAGTTTACAAATTTTGTTTACAATTGGGTATTTGAGGAACAATAACTAGTGGACAGTGAACAAAATTAAATTGATAA
>BMAO01006618.1:0-20426 GCA_019973975.1 Trichonephila clavata
CGACAAGCTGTTAGTGTATGAAGATGCGGTGTAACAGGTGCACCGCTCCACAGTTGTACCAGGAACGTTCCCGAACAGGTATGCTCCACATAACATGACCTTCACAAGTGTGAACGGAATGTTAGTGAGACTGGTTCTTTAACATATTAACTGGTTCTCTTGGGTATACGAGACACTGGTTCCTTCAGTAGAAGACCTTATCGCTCGAATATCTATAGCTGCCGAGAAGACACGTGACATGCCAGGAATCTCCCAGAACGTAAGGAATTCCATGTAGCGTCACTGACAGGCTTGCATCTGTAACTCGAGCACCTTCTATAGCTAGCACCTTTCAATAATATGTTTCTGTATGATTAATGTGTACTGTTTTTGTACGTTTCTCTGCTTCTTTGCACATAGCTCGCAACTAAGGAATTTGTGGCCCTGCATTCCTACGTGATTCCGAGTCGCCTGTGTACCCCCTGCAAGTTTGTAGGTCTGGTAGCAGATCACCTTTATGTGAGTGTTAGCGCATTTTGACGATTTAGAATGAAATCCTATGAAAAGTTTCCGATGAGAGTGTTATTGTCTAATAATGTCGCGTTTTGTAGCTATATTAAAATTATTATCGACGAACATTGCATTTTTGAACATTACTTAAGTAACAAGGACTTGGTACCCACTATCCAAACTTCCATCTTGTAACAGACTTGTGGCTGGCGTGCCATGAGTTCGAGCCTAGTGCGATTGAAGAAGGGGGAGTGCGTTGCACGTTAAGGCTGTCGAGGTTCAAACGTCCTCCCTTTGGTGTGGTGTGGAAGTTAGGAGAAGGGGTGAATCTCAGGTGTCGTCCTCGTAAATCAGGTTGTGACGGATCTATACGCGTCCTTTCACTAACTCCTTGGGGGTTCCTTAAGGGCCAGCATTCTTTAAACCAACTTTCTCGGAGGACAGGAAAACGTGATTATGCAAATTAAGTTTATTATATATATATTCTGGATTCGCGAGTTTTGGTAGTTAGTGAAGTGAGGATACATTGGAAGTGAAGTGAGGATAGTTTGGATGTGAAGTGAGGATACATTGGATGTGAAGTGAATAGATGAGAAGAAAGCAAATCGACAGTAATACGCATACGTAAACAATGTACGACGCGTGAAGTTGAAATCTCGAAGAAGTGCTTAAGTCAACTATTGGAGAAGTGTTTAAGGCTACATCTAAACTTTAAAGGATTGCAAGAGTTCAGGTACTGTGATCTTATTTCAAATAGAAGTTAGAGAGTTAAATCATTAACTCGTCCTTAATAAAACAAGCTTTGTATAAGTTATCGTAAGAATATATATGAATGAGCGTATATATTATCCCCACGCTATCTTGTCTCACCTTAGAATTCTAGTTGATCAAATTTTTCTTACTTGGAGTATTATTGTGTCTGTGATGAATATTGTGACAAATAAACAATTGAAGTGCATCATGTCGTCTGATCATTTAGTTCCTACCACACATCTAGCCGGGTTAGAGGGAAGAAGGAATATAAATTCCTTACAGGGTCATAGTTCAAAAATTTGAGGTCCGTCACCAATAGCTCTCATGCAACTTTGTATTGAGACATTAATATTCTCTCTCACTCACTTATTTCTTATTCAATAAATACAGTTTATTTATCACATGTTATATTTTGTGTTAAATAAAATGCTTTATTACAATATATATTAATAAAATAACGTTTAATAACTATTGGTATTCATTTCTCTCATTCATTGGTATTCATTGTTTCATGGGCGCCTCCTAGGATATGATTACCTTTCATGATCTCTGGTATTATTAGCAAAAACAAATTAGAAAGCTTTTATCGCCCTTTCGGCAAATACTTCGTCTCGTTCTCAAGTCCATCACGGCTTTTAAGGCATTTTTGCAGCAGAAAATTCAATTTGTATGCAAATGTTTGCAATCTAGGAAGCCAGGATATGCCAAAATTACATTCTTCATATCTTGTCATACACGATTTACAACATTATTTGCTACGAACGCAATATATTTCTGTGCTTGTCTAATCTCCGCTTTTCTTTAGTACCGAGCATTCTACCAAGAAACGATTTCTCCTATTTTGGAACTGCCCCGTCGCGTATTCCATTTCGAATCTCGATTCATAATATATATTCATCAGCAGTAGAAATGAGGACGTCTTGTCTGCTGTTTTTGAGATAATGTAACACTACATATTGTTAGATATTCTCAGTGGAAACAATTTTATGAATAGGTTTTAGTATTACAAATACACTTCTTCGAGATATTTTGTCACAGATTCAGCGCGTTAAACGTAAAATATGCTGTTTAAAAAAATGAGATTATGTTAGTCGAAATGCTAAAATGTTCCTAAGTGAAATGAATTGATAATGAAATTAAGATTTTTTTTCTCCTGAGTTGTCGCCATTACGACATTGGCGATATTATCCAATGAGATGCATTTATTCGGCTTTATGGTTCTATATAACTGTACTTATGTATTATACGTTGACCGTAAATCAAAAACGTCGTCAAATGCATGACTTTAAGCCACTAGAGTCAGTGGTTCCCAAACTTTTTAAACCCATGAACCCCTTTTTATAGTCAAAATGTGAACACGATCCCTTTTTATAGTCAAAACTTGCCCATGGACCCTTTTTATACTCAAACGCCCCACGACCTTTTATAGTCAAAATTTGCCCACGGACCCCTTTTTATAGTCTGCCCACTGATCCCTTTTTATAGACAAAATTTGCCCATAGACTCTTTTTTTATAGTCAAAAGTTGTTCCATGGACACAAGTGAAAACGCTACATAAATGCACACTACAAAAATTACAGATTAAAAAAAACATGTTGTTGAAGAATTATTTATTGAAATTTAACTTTGGTTTAAATAAAATAAATATTCAAGGAATTGGATGAGCTTGATGAGATGTTATGAGTGAATTTATATATGTCCGGCTCAATTTTTATGAGTAGAAACCGCAAATACCCACGAGCACTAATTTCTAGTCGGATCCTTTTTCTTTTTTTACGATGAGATTTATAACGACACTGAATCCACGTTTTGCCAAATAGGAAGACGGGAAGGTAGTCAACAACTTCTTCACAATAACCCATAATGCAGGATATAAAATTAGGATCTGATTTTGCAACTAAAATTTGTGGTATCCCTGTTCAAACGTTGGTTTAATTCCCTTTGTGGATATTTCAATAAGGTGTTCCTATATTAGTATGGATTCTTCTGTGTTTAAAATCTGAGTGTGACCACCCTCAAAAGGGTTAACACAAAGCCGGGAATATCCAAGTGAATTATTTTGTTATTTATTTAAATTTCCATAAAAATAAAAAGGAATCAAAATTTTTTATTTTATAAGAAACCTTGCCCCGGCCTCCTGACGCTGTTCAGAGACCTCTAATCGGAGGCCCCTGGGGTTCCGTAGGGACCACTTTGGGAACCACTGCACTAGAGGAAAACCGCTCTCGCACATGTTCAAACACAATAAGCTTATTCGCGCATCCTCCAAAAGAGTAATCTTTTTCTTATATGTTGTATCGTTACCGCCAGTAGCGCACACAAGGGGAGGGGGGTCCTAGAAACCCGGACCCCCCTTCAAAGCCCTTGAGTTTTTAATTGATAATAATCCTATATATATATATAACGTAAAATTTAATTTAAGTACTTGTAATTCTCAATTTTTTATTGTTTTTTGTTAACAAAATCGACAAAATCAGAAGAATCAATTGGTGTTGTCTTGAGGTATGATACGAGTTGGGAGACTTTCGGCCATAGAAAAATTGTTGTGTGCGCTACTGGTTACCGCACATGTTCAAACACGACTTTCTTAATGCATGCTCGAAGTTAATAATATTGTTCATAATTTGTAATACTAATCTTCCTTTATTTTGTTGTGAAAAATGATAAATATTTGGAATTTATTTCCTACAAGAGAATGCAGTGGAACAGTTCGGGTTGATCGATTGCTTTTTATCGTCGACTCTAAGAAGCAAAACACGAGCTATTCACTTTATTTGATTTTAATTTACGTCGTACTCTAAAGCAACAAAGAGGGCTACTGGTGATGAATCTCTTAATTTTGGAACCACGGCCAAGTGAAGAGAACAGCTGAGTGGCACCCTCCAAACTTCTCCACCGCATTAATGGGTAGACTTTGAGCCTCGACAAATTAAACGCGCATCAGTACCTCTTTACAGAGGGTTTTAAGTGGCATTAGGACTCAAACTCACGGATCGGCAACGCCGGCCACGAGTTCGCGACCACGACCATGACCACTTGGCTACCGCGGCTGCCGAGTGCTATTTGCTACGGATCTCATAATTTCGATCCATTGTCAACTGACGATTCAATTCGTGAAAGAATAAATAAAGATTCAGCAATATTTCTTCCTTCTACATAAAATATTAAATTTATGTGTTCATAATAGGATCGAGCTTTAGGGGTGAGGCACCCCTTATGTTGGCTAGACGATCTTGTGGTAAGAGGAGTGCCTACTCATATGCCGTCTTCGTCATTTAACCATGGTTTGAAATAACTAGATCCAACGCTATCTAATGGGATATTAATGGGCTAAGAATCCCTTTATCAAAGTACCTTGTTGAGCCAATCTAGAGCGAAATTAAGAAATTTCTTTTTTGAAAGTTTTCCCCCAGCGGGATTATCTCGAAGGAAAAATTTGCAACTCCTTCTGATAATGGAAAACACTTTCTTTTCAAGTACAGCATTTTTGTTCTTCTTCAGTTAAGTAAGATATATTACAACCCTTCTCTGAACAGAATACGGTTTTCTTTTCTTCAATTCCACTCTGAGCTAGACTTATCGATCATAGTGAGGCTCAGAACCCTTGGGATCAAAGAAATACCGCAGGGAAACTCTAGGGATTTGTGCAAGAAGATATAGTGTTGAGAGGGAGGATTCTGGTGCTACAAATAGAAATATATTCAGAATGCAGATGCGAGTTTCGGAACGTTTTTCCTGAATAAAGCTGACGTTCTTTGAGAAATGTCTACCACCTTGTATATAATCAATTTGGGGATTATGATTTAAATTGTTCGAAAGTTTTATTTTTTGAAACTCATTATTAAAGGAAGTTAGTTTTCTGGAGGTTAAAAGGGCATGATTTGTTTATTTTTGTAAACTGTAAAGTTTTTGAGCATTTGTATATTTCCGTATAATTTTTTAATATGTATTTTGAAAAAGCAGCCCTCCATGGGATTTTAGTTTTGCAGATCTGTTTAGCTATCCTTGTACTAGAGACAGTCATGCATAACATTAACGAACAATGATGAGGAGGAGACGAGAACAGTCTCTGGACTTGATACTTTGTTTTCCAGATTCCCACATCACACCACAAATGTCATTATTCCGCCTGGTGGGGTTTGAGTGAGGGAGTGTTTATTAATGTCGCATTACAAAGCAAAGAAAAACTATTGGAGATGGACCTCGTAATTATGAACCACAATGAGGACAACATCTGAACTGGTACCCCAGTCTCCTATATTCCACATTACTCCAAAGCGAGGACTATGGGCAGTGACAAATTAATCGTACATCGTCCCATTTACTCGGTGGGTTCAATGACCCTGGAGCTCGAACTCATGACACGCCGGAAAGGAACCCGTAACTATAACCACTAGGTTACCAAAGCCATCTAGTTTGATTCGAAGGAAACATGTCTCCATCCTGAAACTTGTATCCTTCTGTATCTGTAGAGTCAATTAAGTATATTTGAAATAATTTTTTATCAAATGCCAGTTCATATGGCATAGATAAGAAAATAAGAAAATGTAACTATATATACGATCACTCGCTTCCAGAGTATCTGGAATAAATATAGATTAAGAGCCCAGCGTTTCTCAAACTGTGGGGCGCACCCCCATAGGGGGCGTGACAACTCTACGAGGGGGGCGCGAGCATATTGAAAAGTCCTAAGCAAACAATTATATTTAAAAAAATATTAATTTACTGAATGTAAACAAACAAAATGCATTATGACATAATAAAAAATAAAATACACAGTTACACTGATATATTACTCTTACAAATGCATCAGTGGTACACAAGGCATTTTATAATTAATTTAACAATACCAAGTTAAGAACAAGTTTAATAATTACCAGTAACCCCATAGGATTGTCATACATAAAATTATATACAAAAATTAACACTTATCTTGTTAATCTGTATGGTTTATAATTAATCCCTTAATTGCCGGTTAAATGTTACGCGATTCGCTTCCCTATGCCACAGTTTTGCATCCAGGCGCACGTATGTGATGTATTGGGGGGGGGGGGTGCAAGAATAAAGAAGCAAATAATCTGAAATAAGTAAATCCTTCGCAAATATATTGTCAAGGTCCTTTTATTGCATTTCAAAGATTTCAGAATAATTTTATGAATAGCGGTGCACAGAAAGGATCGTATTTCGTAAAGACGTATATATACGTCCTGGGCAATAAATATTTCGGCCGAGCGAGACGTTTATATACGTCGGTGGCACTTAAGAGGTTAAAGTCAACCAATACATGGTTATTGTATGAGGGGGGGGGGCGCGATGAGAATGATGATTGAATATTGGGTCGCGAATATTGAAACTTTGAGAAACACTGAGCTAGCCGATAAATGGTCAGCCTTTTGTACAGTACGAAAAATAAGCTCACTGTCAGATGGAGAAGGCGAAACTAGAATTACAACAGGAAAAGGTGTTTTCACTTACCGTCCTTTAAAAAAAGCAATGTAGATGAGTGATGAATACATGTTGATGAATTCGAACAAAAACATTTTAAAAGTGAAGCTGTCCTCGTATTCCCTTTGGGTTCGAGGTTGTTCTGGAAAGAAACAGGAAATAGATTCGTAAAACAAATTTCGATTATGTTAAAGTGTTAATGTTATTTAAACATCAATCGTTTTTAAGCTATGTTAGTTTTTGTATTATAGGATATGGCAATAAATAATATCAACTTACCTAAGTTTGTAAGTTTGGCAGTAAGTTCTCGATAAACCTGAAGGGGAAAAGTAATTGTTATTATATATATATATATAATCAAAATTGCTAGTTATAACTCATCCAATTTTCATATTGAATTCCAACCGGCTATGCAGCTGAGATATGTCTTGGATACATTTTTGAATTAACTGATCTATTATATTTTGACATTGTATGAATCATGTCATAAAATTATAATAAGTTTATGGCATATTTCTGTGTATAATGCGAAAGTGCGGGTTCTTTTTTTCAAAAATTTATCCAAAATACGAAATTTATAAATAAACTGAACTGAAAGGGGGAAAATATTTGTTATTTTCAAATATAAGTTACATGAGAAAGAGAGAGAAAACGTTGCTCAGTGGGTAAAACGGATGGAATGTTTTCCATTCAACTTGCTGTAAAATAAGATGCCAATAACATGAAACAGTTTTATTTCTGGTAGAATTTTCTACACTTTTTTTTACATATCTTACACATACTTTTTCCCATACATTTGTTATCTTGTACTATGTCTGAGCTAGTTAAACTTTCTGCGCCATTTTTTGAATGGTAAATGGGCAGGGACAGAAATTTGTCTTCTGCAAACAATTGTCGACCTATATTTCATGGCATGGAGGAAAAATTTGCTATATTTGCACAATATGAATCCATACATCTCAATAACAAAATGTAAGTTTTAAGAACTATTCAGAAACTTGGATTCTGACGCTAACTTTGAAGGATTTAAGTGTGACTTTCTTTATCTTTTACAATAAAAACCTCCAAAATGTTAAAAGATAAACTATTTACGCATGACTAACGAGAAATGTTAAAAAAAAAGGAAAAGAAGTCTTTCTTAAGCTAGGTTTTATTCCGAGATAAGCGGGTCCGTACATAAGCCGATTCTCTTATATAGTATAGTAACAAGTAATACAAAACATTTTTTTAAAGTCAATTCCTTCTTTGTAAGAAAAACGTACTGACGACATCTGTTGCTGGTAGTTGTAACTTCGTCAGAAATAACACAGAATAAATTTAAAATTAAGAAGTAAAATTTAATTAATGAATTAATATTTGGAAAAAAATTATTAACATCAAGTGTCATCCACTACAAATTTTAAAAAATGTATTTGAACTTGAATGCATGATTAGAAGGTATTTTATTATAACGATTGAAAATTTGAACAAGATATATATAGGGATAGAAAGTGAACTAATCGTAGGAGTTGAAAAAGAGTTCTAAGGTTTCTTGACTTGAAAACAGAAATATATGCCTTTATTTTTATATTTTCTGTATTCTGATTCATAGATTTTATACGGAGTATTGAATACTATTAAAAATTTAGCTTGAGATGAGGTTTGCGTGTTTTCTTTACAACAGCAACGAAAACAATACAGAATCAATACAACTCAAATACTGTGCATTCGTGCATGGCAACACATATTTTACACAAGTCCTATCTAATAAAGCGTTATCACACACACACACACAATTTATCGATACAACGCACTCACATGAGCAATTTTATTCAATAAAGACGAAACAAGTTAATACCATCAACGAAATTAGCGATAGAAAACACGATATAACACTATATTATGCGTTTAAAAACGTTATATGCGTATCAACAATGCCTTTTTTATGTTTATAAACTTTGTCCACACAAGTTACAAGTTTTTTCTTCTCTTTACAATCAAAATTTGCATAATAATAAAAATTAATCGTGATAATTACGTAAAAACCTAAGTTAAAAATGATGTTACCTAAAAGGTTTTGCAAAATTATCATATCGATCAGCTTTTAAGATAACAGAAATTGTATCTCTCAATTATCGCAAAAATATTAAATATTCAAGTTTTTCTTTCATGAAATGTGTAGAAGCAATGCTGTCGATTGAAACAAAAGCTATGGATTTTCACAGAAATAATTTTAACTGAATCCAAAATTCATAAGCAGTAAATTGAATCCGACCAAAATATTTGAATTATTGAAACACACACTGCTGGCCCCACTAAAATTGTAAAACTATAAAGATGCAAATACTAAAAAAAAATTATTGTACATAAATAGTATGGCAAGAAGATAAAAAATTATTAAACGTGCAATCAGTTTGGGGGTTTGCAGGGTTCGGAATTAGAAACAGCAGCCACACATGGCAGCTAAAACAATCATTACCAGGTTAGGCATGGAGTCGAACAAGGGTTCGATCACAGAAATGGGTAACTGAACCCAAGCTGCTTCAAGTCAATGCCACACTTCATCAACCCTAATAGCTGGAGAGGGGTGGTGGACCGCTCTCTCAGCAATCCGCGATCATATATTTCCAATGGGTGACAAATATGGAGACCCTGAAAGCCAGTGTAAGAATTGAATACCCTGTGCATCGAGGAAGTTCAGAACACGATATGTAACACGTGATCTGGCATTATCTTGTTGGTAGAGGGTGTTTGGCTCAGTGGCTGAGTGGTTATGCATCGCACTTCCCCACCACAGGTCCGAGGTTCAAATCCCGAGCTGGGCAAAGTTGACTCAGCTTTCATGTCTTCAGTGGGTCGATAAATGAGTGCCAAGCTAGCTTGGGAACTTAACACTGGGGGTTTCGCGTCAAACTGATAATCTGAACGGAACATCTTCTCATCCACCTCAGGGCCCAAGGTTACGTATACTGAGTTGGGCACAGTAGGCCTTGGGGCTGTTGCGCCACTGAGAAGAGGGTGATTGGCAGGCGCAACTACTGGACGTAAGATGTTAGAAATGTATCGATCTGCGTTCAAACTACCATCGATCTGAACTAGACATGTGTGTATCGTTTACCCAATGATTGCCTAAACCATCACAGCAGGTGCTGGGCCCCTATTGCCAATTCCGGATACAGGTAGGTGACGAGCGATCTTCTCGGAGCCTCCAGACATGTATACGGCCATCAGAATACTGCACGCAAAATCGGGACTCGTCTGAAAAGACAACATTGGGCCACTCTTGTATCTGATTTTGTCGTTCGGTGGCCCAGAGTCGTCGTCTCTCTCTATGCTGCATTGTCACGTGAAGCCAAAATAATGGCTGCCGTGCTGAAAGTCTACGGTACTGCAAACGTGCCCATTTCCTGGCAAATGGTATGTGATGTGGTTGTAAGGTTTTGCAGGGTCCACCTCACACTGTGTCTGTTCTCTCGGATGTTACTTATGGAATGACGTGGAGATGCTGCATGCCATTCAGTACGACCTTCAGCAACCCATTGATTCCATATTCGAAACGACAGTAGTTATATTTCGAACAGCGCGAACGGGTGATAACACGGAACGATAATCCACACTCTCGATAGGCAACGATCCTGTCTCTATTGAGGAAGAATGCTGGTAAGCATTTCTTCTTCTTAATTGAGGTATAACGACTCTGAGAAAACTTCAACCAAACAGAGCGCTTTCCAAATGAGAAATCCACTACACAACTTATCTTTTATGCAGTGCTTTAGATGTTGTTTCTCCCTCCTGCGTCGTCTAAATGCGCTGAATTACTAATCATTTGCATACTCCAACCTTTTCTTCCCTTCATGTGATTTTGACGTTCGTAAGATCATTCCGTTCAACATTCAGTTCGTGTTATAAGTTTAATGGCCAGCAGTGTATGTTAAGAAACTTCAAAGAGGAAACACACGATAGAAAAAAAAGCTTTATTCTGTCCCTCATTATTTGAGCAAAACAAAATTTGAGGAGATGAATCAGAATTTGTAGGATACAAGTTAAGTAAAATATTACAAATACTTGACCCTTAATTTTTATGTTTATTTTTTTCCATCAAGTAAAACTCTTTTCGAACGGAAATTCTGTTTTTAAAAATTGATCAAAATATTTACTTTTAATCGCGAAATATGAATAAAAACAAATTTTAAAATACATAAAATTTGTTTTTAAAAAAACCAATCACTGAAGGTTTTGAACCGTTTTATGCTTTTTTGTTTACTTCTACCTTAATAAAATTTAAAATGGAGCCTAATTTTTGAAATCATTATTCAATAACACGGATCAGTAGATTCTTTAGCATTTACTGTATGGTGATTCAGGTAGGAAAGATTAAATAAACCAGCTGGGGCCATGATGAACTAACTATTTTTACAGTAATTGCAACTTTTATTTCATTAAAAGGAGGGCGATATCGTTCGATTTAAACAATTAAGCGCGAAGTAATAAAATATTTTGATAGGAGGCAACCATACTTTTTGTTCCGATCCATTTTCAATAAATCATTTGCTTATATTATTGAAGTTCCGTAAATGCTGAGTGGGGGCTAACTACGTGTATTTTGATGTGAAAAAAAAGAAAGAATTTTTTTTATTATCCTTACATTTGTTTGTCTACTGTAACAAGATCTTATATCTAATTAATTTGAAACGTCGATACAGTTATTTTCTTGGTCGTATAATTTGTGGCTGTCTCCACCAAAGGACCCATTTCCTGTTACGGGACTAGTGACGTCACAACGGTCATGGAGTTTCACGTGGGAAAATATCCAAGACCGAATACTACGACGGTTATGTTTTAAGGCAAGTCAACCTGTGACGGATCTATACGAGTCATTATTCCACTAATCCTTTTGGGGAAACTTTGGGGCCAGCATTCGCGTTAATTCACAGCCTCTCAAGAAGAAACCCTGATATTTAAATTAGTTTGACTGATATAAAGTTTAAGGTTTTGTAGATGTAAGATAGAAGGAGCCGGAGAGCTGTTACGGTGATACGTAGGTGAGAATATTAAAATATTTCATTGAGTATTTCACAAATATAGCGCGAGTAAAGGAAGTAGTTGCTAAGATATTGAATTATTAGATTGAGGATCTAAGATAGATTGAATTAGATTTAGTTATCGGATCACTAGCGCTGGTTCTCCTTGTCTAGTTCACTTAGTTGTGTTTACTTAGTTATTCATTGGGAATAGATTGCTCACTTTATATATCACTCCTAGGGTTTCCTTTTGTAGTTTCACTTGTGATTGTTTAAGTGTGTTTGAAGAGAAATAAAATAATAGTTATTATGGAAGTTGCTTGTGATTCTTTGTCCCCCCCCACCTTTTGGTAGGCAAGATGGTGATAGAGGGGTGCCAAATAGGCCGACCCCCACAAACCTTTGAGCTTCCATTTATCTCGCCAGCAGAGAGATGACTGGCGCAGTTCTCACGCCAATCTCCGGCTTCAAAGTCCACCACGTGAGGGTGACTAAGACCAATAGACGAATAGTAATCCCAGTCCCGTCCAAACAGAAGTGATTCTGCATCACGTGAGGCTTGGGAAGGCGTGACGTATTCGATCTTTAAAGAGACACCAAAAAGGAAAACCCAGAAACTCTTAATATTCTACGACGCCCCAACACATTCCAATGGAATTTTTCTCCAACTGACTTCCAGATTCTCTCGGACCCTCTCACACTTACTGTGACCTATCAAGGCTCACATCTATATCCCAATGTCGTCCTAAAGCAACCTTTCACAGGACTGATCCGGACTTAACAGCGACCTCAACAACACTGCCCTTTAGCAGCACCATAGAAAATACACTTCATCGTATCAAAATAGAAATAAATTGCATTAATCTGGTATTAGTTCTAAAATACACGTATAAACAGCCATTGCAAGTATTCCCCCGCCCCCCCGCCCCCAGAAAAACATAAAAATGATGAGCATTTACCTTATCCATGATGACGATGACGACTAGATTCACCAAAGATGCGGTAATGGATGTGGTGATTTTGGCATACGGCTTCCAGATGGGATGATCGCTGGCCGTGAGGACCGTCACCAGTATAATTCTGTAAACAATCATACCGAAGACAGTGGCCAGAAGGAGACTTAGCTACAGAAAAGAGACACATGCATCATTAACTACAGAAAGGACTACATGCTTCATGTACATATCTCACTCTTTTTTTACGTTGTAGACACGTTCTTTGAAAAACCGTGAAAAAAAGATACGGATTGTGTAGTAAAAAGAAGAATTTGTTCCACATTATCTAAAAGAAATACAAGATTAAATACGTAACTTTATTTATATACGAAAAATCAATAGTATAAGTTTTTAGATATGTCTATTAACATTTATACCATCTGATCGCCCATCTGGTATAGTGGTTAGCCACGCTGACTGTTGTGACGTAGAGCCTGGGTTCGAAGAAGGAGAAGGTATGGATTTTTGTAAATGTATTTTCCTTTGAAGCATAGGGGTACTCTAAATAGCTGCCGAGTCGCAAGTCCACTCGTGAGGTTGGTGAAAGGGGAAGAAAGGTAAGGAGGCCCCTGATCCTCCCCCAGGGTGTTTTCCCTCAAAATTGGGATGGAACTGAGCTAAATCGTACTGTCACCTGAATGGTGCTCAAGGCTACGATCAACGACAGGCGTACATCTAGTCCTTTGCCATAATGAATTTCGTGGGCTTGAATCTGACACAGACGAGACCAAGTGACATAAGAAACAACAACAGCGCAACAACAACGACATTAATATGCGTACCATTTACATATTCAACATTATCGCACTTACATGTTTAACATTGATGTTAAATTCTTACCTTCAGTTAAGTCTTACTTCAGTTAATAATAATTAAAAGTAAAATTAGGATGCATGTGCGTGTTGCCTTAGGAAAAGATAAGAACTTGAATTAAAAGATACTATAGAAAAAATATCAATGAATTATTCATCTCTTTTGATTAATAGTATATGTAATTTGCGTACGGGGAGAGAAACGACTCAAAATCTCTCTCCCTAGTGAATACAATTTCCTCATTGCTTTAAACCCAATGAAGAATTTCATACATAATAGCATTTCCAAGATGAAAGAAACATATTGTTGAATATATATTTTCTTGGAAAATCTGTTATTTATTGTTCTATTGGTTTTGCAAGTTCCTTACACAATAATTTCGGTACCCAGCTAAGCAACTCTTCAGATTTTGTTGGAATTTTGTAACAAATAAATGATTTATATATAAAAATGATTTTTAAAACTTTTGCCCAATTTAAGGCCCTCAGAAACTAAGCTTGCAGTTAATTGACGGATATTGTCCGACTCCTTTCGCGTAACAATCCAAAACGCTAAAATCTCCAATCTTTGTTTGTTCTTCATTACATTCAGCGAAAATATTATTAAAGTACATGCTTTGCTCTCTCACAAAAGTGCAGGAAGAGTCTTCATGACTTTTTGAATTACCTTAATTTTTTCCTTTTTTTTAAAAAAAAATTTATATTTTTACATGCACTTATTCCTTGTGATTTATAATTTTAAGTAATGTGGTTTTTATAGAATTTCTACACATATTTAAACATTAAAAAATAACAAATGCGGGGTTTGAACAAAAACTCATTGCGTTAAATAACCTTTCATTGATGGAGAACCTTTTTTTTTAAAGAAAGAATTTTCATGTCAATTCTTTTTATTAAATAAAACACTTAGCCTTTTCAATACTTTGAACTAACACCTAATCTTTTGAATGTGTGTGTTCAGAATTCTAAGTTAGTTTTCAAAATAATTAATTATTCCTGTATAACTTTTTCTTTTACCATACAACAAAAGTAATTTTAAAATTCTGAGGCCTTCAAATAAAATCTAAATCGCACAAAAGATCTTAAATTAAAAAAATCATTTTGAAAAACCAAAATATTATTAAAACGTAAAGTCGTCGAAAATTATTCAACTCCTTAACATAAGAATAACAGATGATATATATATACATATATAAATCAATTCCAAATAAGATTTCTTGCAAATGAAAAATAACTTTTTAAAATCAAAACAGTTCTTTCCTAAAATTGTCTGTTATTGTATTCGTTGTTCCTTTAACGTTATAAAAGATTGGAGTATCTTCATACCCATACAAAAATACAAGACACTGTTATCTAAATCGCTAACTATGCTAAAGATAGACTCGTGAATCCTTTTTCTTTTGAATACTTTATTACGTTATTTGATATTAAAGATGGCAACGACAGCAAATGCCTGAAAGACCTGGAGGCTCCGTTAAGGATTAATATACTCTCGAGAACAACAGATGAGACTCCAGATTCATCTCTCGATTTAGTGTTGCCAATGCCAAATGGAAATTACTCTCTGACGTTTCATTCCATTAAAATTAAGTCAACTGTTCAAAGGAAACTTGGGAAGTGAATAGCTTCAGAGTTGAATATTAAATGAGGAATAAAAAATAGAAGGAAGTTTACACAGTTATCTTTCCTGACAGCTACGTAAAAGATACAGAGCAAAATAAAAGAGAATGTTGAAGTAAAAAAAGTCATGCTAAAAAGGTGAAAGAAAAGTGAAAAGAAAAGTAAATATAAATCCCGGTCCCTTTTTCTTTCATTAGTTCTAGATTTCGTCGTCGTGTTCGTTTTGTAAGGAGTTTGAAATGTGTTTCGGAATGAAGATATTTTCATTCTATAGCAGATCTTCATAGATTTTGCATTGGTTATGTTATTTTTTACCCTTCTCATTCTTTTTTAGAAGTTTCACGTATTTTATTAACTGAAAAAATGTTTGCTTCTTAAAGAAATTAAATATTTTAAAATACTAGAATTTCTTCTGCATTTCATACACTTAATATAAACTTTTAGTATTTGTAATTTCTTCTTCTTGTTTTGTCTATGGATTTAGTGCATTTCTGAATTGGTCCCAAAGCTCTAATTATAAGCGAGGCCAGGTATGTGGAGCTTGAGGACGGTAAAGAATGTCCTGTGGAGATGTATCAAGTTTAAAAAGGGATGAAAGAATGGCCTTGCAGTAAAAAATATGTTCTGGTGTTAATTGGGTTTTCGGACAATTTCTGCAGATGGGGTAAGATCGGGAATTATCCGGAAATATTTCCATACCTTTGAAATGAACCGTGCGGAGTCTTGCTACAGTAGACGACAAAATTTCTAGGGCAATTGAGCTCTGAGATAGTTGGTTTTATGAAATGCTGGTTAAAAATTTTGCACTTGGCGACCACGTTTGCATTCTCCGAGGTGACAGTGGAAGGCTGATCTAAGTCCCATCTGTACATTCACTACCCCAAATGCCCATTTGGGTAATAATTAGAATTCATCTTGTCGTATGATTATTTAGTTACTTTCACACCTCTAGCTGGGTCACAGGGTAGAAGGGATGTGAACGCGTTTCAACTTTTAAATCAATGATTAACCCTTTAGTGGCCGAGTGGGGCTTAGAGTTACCCCAGGCTCACGAAACCTTTAATTCTGGGAAAACTGGTTACTTATTTCCAATGACTTTGTTAGTATTCTCCTATATGACAAACTTCATGGGAGATAAAATGTATTTGTCACATATCTCCCCCTTTTTTGGGAATGACAAACGTTTTTTACAATCTTATGGTACTTTGGGTAGCTGAGTTCCCCGCGATACCACTTTTGTCCTAAAATATTTTATATCAACAGGATACACCCCCCCCCCCCCAGTAAACGACTTAGTGGTTTTGATAGCTGTGTTGTATGATTTATTATTAAGCTACATTCCCCCCCCCAGTAAACAACTTAGTGGTTTTAATAGCTGTGTTGTATGATTTATTATGGTTTATAAAAATGTAAATGAGCAGAATATATATATATATATATATATATATATATATATATATAAAGAAATCAAGATCTACAGTATCTATTGGATGAAGTTAAAACTGATCAAGCAAGAGAATAACTTGATGAAATAATGGATATTAATCATGATAGCGAAAGCAAATTTCAGAAAAGCGATGAAAATAAAACATTTGAGTTGAAGGGAAAATTTTCAAATGCTACCAAAGTAACTCCATCAAGAAAGATATGAAGCCAAAAGTGTACCAGAAGACACACTGCGCCCTGTCAAAAAGACACAAGCAAGAAAAAGTTCAACGTGCTTTTTGTCGATCATCAAAGAACAGTAAAACTACAATAACTTAAACAAAATATGTGTGTGTGAGAGCCCTGTAATGTAATGTTAGCGAAAAGTGTCTTTGATTTGCCTCCTTTATTAAAGTAACGCACATTTAAAACATTTTAGTTCAATGTGATTGGAAATTATCAAATACAAAGAAAATTTTTTGTATTTGATAATGAATAATTTGAAATTCTTTGATCAAATTATCAAAGAAAAATTAAAAAGAATTTCAAAGTAGGTAAGTAGGCTTTCTGTTGATTAAATTATTTACTGGAATCACGATTTTATCGTGTACAATAAAAATAGTTATAAAAAAAAAGGATCGGGGTAACTCCGTCACCCCGCGCGACCGCTAACATCAGTATGGAGTGCGCGCCTTCTCGTGGGTTAAAAGTAGTTTTCCCTATTTAGTTATTTCTTTTCCAATTTTAATGACTTTTAGCTTGCCATTTTGAATTACCAATGGAATGTTGATCACCTGGAGAATTTTTACTTACCTTCCTAAGAATCTCGACCATAGATTCCCAACAATTTTGAACTGGCGCCTTTTTCTAGTGAATATTTCGATACCCCCCTTTTCCACTGAATATTTCGATACCGCCCCCTCCCATTCTAGAGAAATAAGAGTGTATATAATACATGGTGAAAACAAGAGTTACATTTTAAAAAATATTCTATTACTAATGGAAAATATTTTTTAATATAATTTTTTTCTAAAGCCCCAATTTTATTACTTGCTAATCTGAAAAAGCAAATGCCACAAATATATTGAAATGTGTAATATTATATATTTTAGTCATATATAGAATATTGTTGCTTGACAGGATATGGTTGGATACTTGATAGGATATTGTTGTTTTGTAAATTGACAGTTTCAACCTTTAAAGAATCACACTTTAAATCCTGGTCAACATATTTAATTATGTTTCTTGGATAATATAAGTAATTAAATGTAGTGGACGAAACATTTTCCCTGCAGCTCACAAAGACAACACGTGCACTACAGAAATTAAATAATGCACTATATCATTCAATTTAATGTAGGTCTGAATGTAATGTCATCGTTAAGTCTTTCATCCACTTCCCGAAATACCGAAGTATGTGAATTTTCGTACATGTGATATAGAAATGATTTAAATACATACAATCAACATAAGGTAAATAGTAGTAATGTTTATTTTTGTTAGCACATAATCAAAGTGTTTTTTAGTCTTTTTTAGACTATATTTGGTTAATCTGACCAAGTTCCTCCGTACCATTTCAACCCTCGCTAATTTTCTCTGGGTCTTTTACTGCCTTCCTGAAAACACCAAACGCCCACATTGAGAACCTTTTCATTGCATTTATTTGAATGCATTGAAATTTACAGTAAATTATACAAAGAAAACAAGGAAGGACAAGAAATTTTAAAAAAAAGTTGCGAAGAAATTCTGCTTTCAGAAATTTAAAAGCAATTGGTAGGAGGGAGCCTTAAAGACTAGAAGCCAACAAAAGAAATCAATGAATTCATTCAGACAAAAGAGTATTACAAAAGTTACAACAAGAAGACGACTGAGGGTAAAAAAAAACCAGACTACATGAAATAAATTTGTAACTTACCACGAATAAAACAGCGGAATTGGCTGCCGCAATCCTGTACACTTTGCTCCAGAAAGGCAGAAAAGGTTCGATGGCCTGGAATGAAAGATATATTAAAAAGACAAACAAAATAAAATTTGTCTAAAATAAGTAATGTAAATGCTATTTTGCAAAAGGATGAAATGTTTTTTTTAGGCACTCAATTTAAAAGCGCTTCTGCAGTCTGTACGCAAAGAAGCAAAAGCAGGAAAAAAAGTGCAAAATGCCTAAACGGATGGATTGTGCAGGACAGATTTTTTTTTTAGGTTTAGGAATTTAGAGGCAGTTTCTTACCATGGTGACTGGATTAAGGCGATAATTTTTTACTGTACTTTCATACTCAGGTCTTATTTGTTCCTGAAAGAACAAAATATAAACTATGTGGCAAAAATAAAGTATAAAAAATAATAGAAGAATGAGACACACTTTATATGTCTCTTTCATGTTTCTTTTAATATAATAGCAATATTTTATTGACAATATTAGCTGAGGTGTTTTTTTTAAAAAATTATTTGTGTGAATTTGTTTGAATTTTTCGAATCTTTTGCGCCAATTAAATTACAGAAACGATTTCCTAAAGTATCTAAGTTTATAACAGAATTTCGCACGAATCGGATAGGAAAAATTTTTGATAATGTAAAAATAAAGAATATCAAATACGAATTGAATTTGTTTTGCTTTTCCAAAGTGACTTTACGGAAGCAATATACAAGGGTTTCCCAGATGAAAAGTGGACCAGTCCACTAAAAGAATGATTTCATTGGAAATCAAAAGAAATCGCTCTAAGGGAGGTAATACAGTTCCCATCGTTTCGGTAGCAGGAGGACTATACCTTCACTCTAGAAAGAAAGTGATTGATTCTTGAGGAAGTTCCGCCCAGCTTCCTTCACTTTGTGACGGATCTATCCGCGACTATATTAACACTTTGGGGACTCTTCTGGGGGAAAATAATTTTATTTAACCCACTTTCGCGCCAATAAAGCGTGATTATGTAAATGAGTATATTATATAAATTCTGTTTTCACGAGTTTGAGGGTTGACAAGTTGGAGTTGGCAAGTAGGAGTTAGCAATGAGTTGGCGAGTTAGTTTGCTAATTGAAGATTGAAAGATAGTGGAATTATTAAGAGGTCTTGGAGTTGTCCAGGAAACGAATTACACCAGTAGATCCAAGGACATTGATCAATCCCGATAAAGATCACCTGCAAGATTCCAGTGTAGGATCCGCTGCATAAAAGTGCAGTTATGTGAGTTGTTTAATTAGAAGTTAGCTTATTAGTGTGCGACGTAGTTTATATTGAGCGTATTTAAGCTGTCTTAGATTCCGTTGAGGGTCTGTAGTAGTATCCCCGTGTTATAGAATCTCTCACCTCCGCTCTACTATTAATCGCTTATCTTAATTAGATTGTCATTTGTTTGATTGATATTTTGGTAACAATAAATTAATTTAGATTGAAATCATGTTCTGCTGATCATTCAGTTTCTTCACACACCTAGACGGTTTACAGGTAGACAAGGGGTTTCAGAGTCAAGCAGGAACCGACAGGTATTGCAACTTCATTGCTCAAATAGAAACGAAATACTGTTTTAAGTAGTCTAAAAGGACTAAAAGTCAGAGGGTGACAAATCGGACTCTACGGTGGGTGTTCTATCATTTCCCAACGGATTTTGTTAAAGTTGCCTTGGTTCCACGGGATACGGGTGGACGGACATTTTCATGGCGATCCGATATTGTTTTGCTGCCCTTCTCGAAAACTTTTCCACCAATTGTCTTAAAAGACGACCTAAACTATATTCACCATTATTCGTTAACAGATTTCGGCCTTAAACTTTACTCCTGCAAACAGAAACCAAAAACCACACTTGTTCCGATCTGGACATCCTTATATGGCACGACTTTACTTTCGACTAATTTCCTTCTACCACTAACAGGTTGCCCTGTTAAACATCGTATGC